>JAJJMA010130596.1:0-12398 GCA_023529015.1 Papaver nudicaule | reverse complement strand
AATCGTACGAGTCAACTCGTGACTCGTACGATTTTCACAACCTTGCTAACGACCACTTTTAGGGGAGAGGCAATGAAATTAGTGTAGTCATTCCTCATCTTTGGACCAAAATTGTGGCGTAACTTGTTATTATTGGGCTGACTTTTGTTCCTAGATTCCTTCTCCATTTGACCGAGACCAGATTCATTTTCATTTTTGTCAAATGTTCGATGCGCTGATTTTGGCGCTACAGAGATTTCTTCGGCGCTTCAAAGGGTGACAAAATAGGGTCATCAAAACCCAAAACCAAAAACCCCTTATAAAACGTGACAGTTTTACCCTTTGCTCTAATCTCGCCTCCAACACCAAGGATTAACCCACAAACTGCCCATTTCTTCTTCTTCTCTTCCTCTCTTCGTCTTCTCCATTGAGTTTGAGCACCGCCACGCCACCACCACCATTACCTGCGCCGCCGCGGTCACCACCGCCACCACCACCACAATTTGATTTTCTTGTTTTGCAATTAGGTTACTTCCTTTATTTTTTCCACCACCTAAAATCAAAATTTAGGATTTTGTTAAATCATCCATTATGATAATAATGGCGTCTACCTCTTCTAAAATCAGATCTGGTTTTGTAACCTAGACGATGGTCATTGTATTGACGCCTTGATTTTTGATAAAATTGAGGCGTAACATTTCATTTACGCCCCATAAATAAGGGGTAATTGTTTTAGTCAATTGGGGCGTAATTTTTTTTACGTCCTAAAACTAAACCGTAAAAGATGCCATAGTTTTGCCCTAAAATGTTTTATGCCTACCAAACCAAGGCGTAAACATTTTGGAATGTGCTCACAAAAATGTGAACCGTAAACATCAAAAGCAAACCGTAAAAAAAAAAAAAAACAAAACAAGCCGTAAAACAAAAAATTGGGGCGTAAAAAAATGAATTGGGGCATGAAAAATGAATTGGGGCGTAAAAAGTGAGCCGAATTTATTTTTTTATGCCCCAATTCATTTTTTATGCCCAATTTTTTGTGTTTACGCCCTAATTTTTTGTTTTACGCCCAGATTCATTTTTTATGCCCTAATTCATTTTTTGCTCACAAAAAACCAAACCGTAAAATAATGAAATGGGGCGTAAAACTTACTTTTGGGGCGTCAAACATATTTTTGGGCGTAAATTTTTAGGGCGTAGAACATATATTTAGGGCGTAAAATTTTGGGCGTAAAACATATTTTTGGGGCGTAAAATATATTTTTGGGGCTAAAATTTTGGGGCATAAAACATATTTTTTGGGGCGTAAATTTTATTTTTGAGGCGTAAAACATATTTTTGGGACGTAAAACCTATTTTTGAGGCGTAAAACATATTTTTGGGGCGTAAATTTTTTTTTGGGCGTATTTTTTTTGGTGGCGGCGGCGACTGTCGGCAGTTATTTTTTTATGGTGGTGGGGGTGGTAAAAAGAATAGAAAAGAAAATTATATAGAAAGGTAGGGTTTTAATTTAAACCTAAATGTGTAAGGGTAACTTAAACTTTGCATACCTATTTAGACATTCCTTATAACTACCCTTTGGATGATTTTATTGTTTTGAAGCGCCAAAAAAATCTCTGCAGCGCCAAAATCAGCGCCAAATGTTCGATGAGGTTCCACTGTACTGTATAGAAGGTGGGAACCTACCCTCCCCACTACGGGGAGGTCAGGGGTTCGACCCCTTGTTGTATGGAAAAAAGAAAAAAAAAAAAACGTTAAAGCATAGATGAATTACAATACATTTCTTGGGTTGTGCTGAAAATGTGTAATGTTACTGTACCTTAAGAATTCTTTATTTATTTTTATTTTTTTTGATCAATGGAATGTTTCTACCAAAAGAGAATACAGACTGAAAAAAGAAAACCAACAAAAAGACAGAAAAACAAAACCAAACAAAATGGAAAGAACACAGTGAAAGCCTAGGTGACTTGAGCTTCTTCCCGCGCAATGCACACCGTAATGCACGAAGGGGTTTGAGGAGATGTCCACGTAGCATGAACATTTTAAGACTTTTTTTTTAATAAAAAAACCAGGGATAAACCCTAGAAGTTACATGACCGTAAACGAGACAGAACATAAAAACAATTACACACTAAGCGAATTACAAAGATAACCAACATCTCGTAACCAGAGTTCCCTAACCAGAAACCAATAGAAGTGATTGGGCTATCGAACGGTAACAGTAACAGTAACACCCCGCATACGTACGGGTGAGTTTGAACCGGTGTAACATGATCCACAACTCGGTAGAATTTTTTTTTCTTCAAAAAATCTGACTGAACCCTCCTCCACAAGGAGAGGTGCCATGAGACCAAAGTTGATCCACATCTTCCGCACGGAGCGTGGAAATTAAACTCGCCAGAAAGACCGTACAAGAGCTTCCACCGGCCAGGACAACACAGATCAAAGTTAGGGTAATCCATCTCCAAAAGAAGAGCATTACCAACCTTATAGCACAACATCAACAGATAACAAACCACCCAAATAATCAAAACTAAAGGAACAATCACACGGAACTTAAAGGCAGTACCCCTAGTTGGTAGACTAAGATATCTTTTTGCAAAGAAATCAGTTACCCGCCGGAGATACCCACTTCTGGTGACTACACAACAAATCTCCCTAGTCGATAAAGCCAGAAAATGAATTTCTTCAAGTTCTACTACCTGCCGGAGAAGCTCGCCGTGAAGATAACGGTCACTGGTAATCGCTGTTATTGAGACACCATTAGCACTACTGACTAACCCTAACAAACAAGGAAAGTTAACACTAAAAACATGAAATGAAATAAATCCGACAGTAGATGAAGAAACAAATCTGCTCCGAGTAGCGGAAAATGGAACAGCTTGCTTGGAGATCATTACTGAAAGCAGAAGGACGCACGGAAGCCTTCTCTGCAACAAACCAATTGTTATATATCTCCAGAGGATATAAAAACAATATATCTCTCCAACTTTGAACATCCTCAAAGTACCCAACGGACAGCCAATCGTTCTTCTGTCTCACTCCAGAACATGAGACGAAGAGAAAGAAATCTCATTTAAGTTGTCTGCCCAAAAACAAAAGCCCAGCTGAGTAATAATGAGTCCTGATGAATGCTTGAAGTCGACACCAAGGCAGACCCAAACCTTTAGCCCAATAAAAGAAACTAGACCCGCAAAACCCATGACCCGGACACAGATCTTCCTGTTGCCCTACCGGGAAAGAGTTATAACTCATCGGCAACATGAAAGCGTCGCCGGAAATTGAGAGAAAGCCAAAGAACTGACAGAGAAGGTCTTCATCCACAGGAGGGAGACGAGCCACATCAGAGATGCAATCGATCTTCTGTCTCACAGCAGTATAAGAGTTGAAGAGGAAAAAATCCTTTTGAAGTTGACGACCCAACAACCAAAGCTTAGCAGGGTTATCCTGAATCCAAATAGAGATTTGGAGACTACACCAAGACAGATCTGAAAACTTATTCCCCGAAAAGAAGCTCAAACCATGTAGCCCCTCACCCGTAACCAATTCAAAGTTGTCCTTGATCACTACTGGTGAAGCACTGTAGATCGATGGCAAGAAAACATCACTGGAAATAGTAAGGCGACCAAAGATACCACACAGAATGTCCTCATCCTCAGTAGTCAGATTAGAACACTTAGTGATGGTGAATTGATCCAAAGAATATCACAATAGATCAATCTCCATGCTCAAAAAGATACACAGAAGACACAGAGGCAATACAACAAACAGAAGACGGACATGAGAAAGAAAACCACCGCCCCAGAAGCAAACACGACGAGAGGATAAAACACAGCCGAAAAAGACAAAGAATCACACCACCCAAATCGAAGAAACAGAATCCAGAGAACAAGAATCACAAAAAACCAGAATCCAAAGATCAAAGAACCGAAGCCCCCTAACCAAGCAGCAAAAACATGAAGAACAAATAAACAAGAGTTGTGATTATGGGGCTTCACAAAAGTGATGTCTCTGGTGTCAAAAAAATGATAAAATGTCTAAGTAACCCTTTACACTTATTACATCTCACTTATAAATTATACTTTAACCTAACCCTAATCTGATATCTTTTTTAATCTAATACTTTTTCCTAATCTAATTTAAATCAAAAACTAAAAACATAAAAACAAAAAAAATCGGAAAATCAAAAATTTGTGAATCAAAACCTTGTTTTCTCCTTCAAAACCATAAAGTTTTCTCAACTTTAATGGATTCAACACATAATGATGAAGCAATGGAGGAGGAAAGGCAGGAATCTAAACCCACGTCTCGATTTTTCATTACTTAGGTTAGATTCTACCGAAATCAACTTAAAAAAGTAAACCAGAAATACTTACGGCGACTTGAAACTCATCGTTCTCAGCCGTAAGTAGCAGTTACGGCTTGGATCTGTAGAACAAGTAGCCGTAACTCAATTTACGTCTGCTACTTACTATCCGTAACCTAAGTTATGACTACCCTTTACTAGCCGAAGGTCATGAAAGTTACGGCTAACTTACTTACTGGCCGTAAGTCTTGTTAATCTCACAAAAACTTTGTGTCGCAAAGTTACGAGCCGTAAGTCATTTTTATGGTTCGTAACTTAACTTACGTCTTGAAACATTTTATCTTTGTTAGTCGTAAGTTGTAGATAAACTTACAGCTGGTTCTGTAAGAACAATCGGCCGTAACCTTTGTTACGGCTTGCTTTTTAGGGCGTAAGTCTAACTTATGGCATGTGTTGTTGGCCGTAAGTAACTTCAGAAAGTGAAAAAAAAAAACGATTTTTTTGTGTTCTTTGAAAGGATTAGAGGGGGGGAAAACTTAATTTTATTTTTTTTTTGAAAATTATCCTAATCTTAATTAGTTTTATTAATTAACATTAATTGACACTTAATTAATCACTAATTAAGTATGGGCAAATTTGGTATTAAAAAAAAATACATAAAAGGAGAGCCAAAATGCTATGTGGAGGCAATTATAGAGGGGCTTCATTTTTTCTTGAAGCCCCAGAATCACAACTCATATAAACAAATAAAAATTGGAAAAGTACCATTAAAGTCGGAAAGAGCTTGTATTAAAAGTTTAAAATGGTTGCAAATTTTGTATAATTCTCCTCGTGCGATTTTAACTTATTTGGTTCCGAAGTTATGAACAATGAATGCTGTAAAGAGGATTCCGTAGAAACCAAATGATGCATTCCGATAAACGAGCAACAATTACTGTCCATGTGGTCAATGCATATACCATGGGGCAATTGCCCCACCCTAAGTGTCAAATGGAAATGATGGCTCACAGCCAAAAGGAACTAGATTGGGTTGTGATATTTGTCATAGACAAGTCATTCTGCCCTCAGGCTGTTTGCTATGGAGGTGAAAGAAATCCTCCAAACAGTGCTGCCATGTAAGCTCTCCCTCCGGGCTGTTTACTATGGAGGAGAGGGGAAGGCGATATAGACTATATCGCCCAAAAAATTATTTTATTAATTTTAATTAAAAAGGGGACCCACAAAATATATTGTAATATTATTTTAATTAAATTTATTATTATTTAAATGAAAACGGGTCCACATAATCTATTTTATTATTTTTTTAACTTAAAAAGTGGAAAGCGATAATATTTATATCGCTCAAAAGGTTTTTTAATTTATTTTAACTTACAATGGACCCACCAAAAGTGGAAACGATATATTTTTCCTCGCTTTTTGAGCGATACATTTTGTATCGCTTTCCTCCAAGTTCCGGAAGGACAACTGTGGATTTACGGACGCTGTGAGGGAAGAGGAGAGAGAGGAGGGAATAGACGACGGTTTTCTGTCACATCATTCTCTCCTTTCTCTCCATTGATAACAGCCTCATACTTGAGGCATGCTCAGTCTTATCATGAAGTTAGCATAAATGGAACCCCAGTATACCCGATTTGGAAGAGCTGGAAATTTAGTCCTTTAGTTTGTAACATAGCCCTTGTGTTGGCGGGTTACCAAAATACCCCATTGTGTATGGACTAAGTTACCCTCTAAAACTGATATTACTAAATTACCCCTGTAATTATAACTTAAACCAAAAACTAAACAACTAAATCATTTTCATTTACAATCTCTTCTACTCCTCCTTCTTCCGCCGAACCCTCTTCTTCTTTTTTTTCTTCTTTTTTTTTTCATTTCATCGACGATTAACTCGACGATTACAAAAAAAATCGTCGTCGATTAAATGGCGACACAACCTAAAAAGGTACGGGTTAAAAGGAGTAAACGAGATGTTTCCTGATCTGAAAATAGGGATTGCATTTGCTCAATCTTCTCAAAATAGGGAAGAAACGGTTAGAGGAGTTGAAGGCGAAATTGAAGGTGAAACCGCTGAAGAAACCCAATTGGCTCCACTCAGAAGGTATTCACGCGAACCCTTGATGTTTTTTATGTGTTTGAATGCATTGGAATGACTAAAATCGAAAAAAAAATTTAGGTTTTTTGCACACACAGAAGGAGGTTCGGCTCTAATTTTGTTGAGTTTTTCTGAGCCGAACCACTGTGTTCTTCTCTGAAAGTGAAATGGGGAAGAACAGTTCGGCTCCAAAACTTTTGTGGAATTTTGAGCCGAACCAACAATATTATCGACCATTAGTGTAAGTCCTAGGTTCAGCCCAAAATGTTTTTTGTATAATGGGCCTAACCTTCTTCTGTTTAACTTACTTCTCGTTATTTTGGTATCAAAATTTGAATCTTTTATTTGTTTGATGCACATCAAAAAGAACCATGGAAGTAACTCTCATAACAAGAAAAGAAAAGACACTGCCTCCTCGTCAAGGCGAAGGAAAAAAATCCTAGGCGGCAGATGCAAAGAATAATAATAATAGGCCTCCTTTATTGCCTCCGGTTGAAATACGTGAACGAAGCGAGGAAGATGTGATGAGGGAATTTCAAAGAGGTGGTGCTGAGAGTGATGATAATAACAACGATGAATACCAAACTGAACAAGAGAGGAGGAAAGGGAAAAAGCCGGCGCCGCCACCTAAAAATAAGTTGGCCAAGAAGAAATCTACTCAACCTGCACCTCCTGCAGATGAAGCAGAGTTTGATGAAGAAGCTCCAAAACGGAAGATGCGTGGTCATATCCCCCCGCTAGAGAAACAAATTGTTGTACCCGATGGCGCCCCTCCTCCCGGTCTTCTTGTTGACGGAGGAGAAATACTATTTGGCTACAAAGACTCCTGGCTGCCATGATCTATAAAACAAAGGTATTTGTCTAAACCTTGTATGTTTCCTTTGCCTTTCTTCTCAGTATTTATGTGCTCTTTTGGATTACTAAATCCGATGATGTTTGTAGGATCACAAGGCTGCGGTGCGACTCTTGAGGGCCCAAAGTGCGGCTGCATGGAAGATTGAGAAGGAGCTTGTGGAGATCAAACGCCTCGTTGAGCCAACTGGGTTATTGGCTGTAGTCAACAATGCCCAACAACATTATGATTCAGTTATATGCTCCCTTATGGATGAGAGATATTATCCGGAAACATGGACGTTTCATTTCCCATTTGGTGAGTTGGGCATGACTCTTGATGATCCAATGTACTCGGTCTTAGAGTTTGTGGGTTGAACTCTATTGTTGAGTATTCTGAGAAGAATTGGAATCAATTGAAAGCATTGGACGAAGAACTTCTTAGTTAGAGTGCAGACAAGACCGATGAAGAGTTTCGCCAAGTTGTCAAGGAGCAGCCAAAGGGTTCGAAGTTGGACAGTAAGAAGCTAAAGGCTTTCAAGTTGACTCGTCTCAAGGATGAGTTTTGGGGCACAAAAACGAGAGCTAATGACCCAAATGAACAATACAGACCAACCCCAAACCAAATCAAGCACCATGCAAATGCGTGCATTTTGTACACCATTGGTACCCATATCTTTCCTGACAGCTCTGGAAACAAAGTGAGTGCACAATACCTCCCATTTTTGGATCCTCCAGAGAACGTTGGCAAGTGTGCTTGGGGGACGGCAACGCTAGCATACCTTATGGATGGACTTGCGGATGCTTCTAGACTGGATACAGTTAATCTGAAGGGCAATTTCAGCTTGTTACAGGTATTTGTCGAGAAATCCACCATTGCATGTGTTCTTATTTGTAGTTTGTTAATGATTAAATGTTTTCTGGAAAGAAAAACTAAGATCAGGTTCAGGTTCGGCTCAAAGTTGTGGTTTCATTTAATAGCCAAATCTGTCTCTGTTTCCTGATTTTAAAAGACTTCATATGCTTATTTGTACACTATTTTGTGTATGTGTGTGTAGGCATTTGCGTATGACCATTTTCCCGAATTGGAGCCTAAATTAAAGACGGGTCAGCCTCCTTCCACCTGGGTATATGGTATGCCTACTTTTACAAGATGTGTTTTCACAGATCATAAGGCGAGGGACAAAGAGCAACAGTTGAGGGATAAGAGGTCTCTTATCGACGGTTTTACCACGGATCGGTGCCTTTTTGGCTCCTACAACCACAACAATTATGAAGAACGTGAGCTACCACACATTGGACTCTATCATGGACCATTGTGGTTTCCCAAGAAGGATGGGAAAAGAATTGTCATGTATGACCCAATGCGGTTTCTACGTCAATTGGGAAAGGTGCAAACCGTTCCAAGGAGTGAGAATGACAAGTTCACTTTGGGGCAAAGGGAAACCGTGTGCAACGAAAACAAATACTTAGAAAAATATGATCCGGAGCCGCCTTATGATTGTTGGACCAAGTGTGTAGACCATCAACTAACTGACACTATTGATTTGGATGATGATCCACGACAAGAGGTGAATGAATATGCCGCCTGGTATGAAAAAATTTCTCATCCTTATGTGATTAATGCTGAGGCTCAATTAGTTGCGGATCAAATTGCTGCCCATCAGGCTGCCGATGCTGCTGAGGAAGCTGAGAGGATAAGTAGGAAGCCTCTGTTGAACCCCAAAGACGCTGTAAAGATGGTTACGACATTGGTAAGTGCATTGAAACGATGCTTTTTAACTAAAAAGTATTTCTAAGTAATACTCATTTATTTTTTCAAATGTTAATAGGTGAAGGGAGTAAAATCTGTTTTGAAGAAATGGGGGGACACACTTGGTTGAGGACAAGCTTTGTCGTTTGATGAGCAGAAGAAGTGCCACAAGAAACTCTCCCAAATTATTCAAAAGGGTGAAGCAGGGCAACAACCAAAGGTGACTAAGAGGCCTCGACAAGATGACGAAGGTACAAGTGGAGCACTAGTTGTGCATGAAGATGATTCCGATGATGATGATAATGATGAAGGCGGAAACGGTGGTGGTCGTAGAGGAAGACGTAACAAAAGAGATCGTTGATTACTTTTGAAATGACAGTTTGGTGTTTTAAAACAATGTACTTAAAGTACATTTGAAATGTGTTTGGTCTTTTAAATTGACTCTCTAGGTAGATGGGGTAAGTTCTAAGTACATTTGCGATTAAATGTATGTGAATGTTTGGTGTTTTAGATGTATTTGTGAATGTTTGGTGTTTTATATGTATGTGTGAATGTTTGTGTTTTATATGTACGCTAAAATTGTGAAACCAAGTGTAGAAATGAGTTTGACAGATGAAGGTTCGGCTTAAACTATTTGTTTACAGAACAAGCCGAACTAGGTTCGGCTAGGCATGTTTGATTGAGAATAAGCCGAACCTGGTTCGGCTGACTCGATAAATTTAATTTATGAGCCGAACCTATCGACCATTACCATTCAGTTTCAGTTCCTGCTTCGGCCAAAAATGTTTGTTTAAATGAAAAGTCGAACCCACATTACCCGGTTCGGCTTATTCGATAGAATTAACTTTTGAGCTGAACCTATCGACCATAGCCTTCAGTTTTAGTTTTCAGGTTCGGTTCACAACTTTAAATTATCGAGAGAGCCGAACTGTTCTTCATTTCCTTGTTCGGCTTATTATTTTTTAAGCCAAACCTATATCTGGGTTCACGATTTTCTCTATGAATCCATATTTTTTCAAGTTTTAATGGTTAGTATATCAATATTGCTCATCTCCTAGAAGATACACGAAGTAAACAAGACCCCAAATCCAAGGTTTTGAGTTTGGATGAAAATTCACCAAAAAAACCCTAGATTTACCATTTTTTTCACCATTTTTTCTCTTCTTCTTCCCCAAAACCCAAAATTTAATTTCTGATTTTAATTAAGTTTTAACCTAACCTAATCATTAACACTAATCAAAATGGGGGTAATTTGGCAATTAAAAAAGTATTTTTAATAAGGGATGGCTAAAATTGGGTTTGGATGTCTCTATTTTGGACTATGTGTGAGGGCCAGGCTAATTTTGAGTTTTTGCCCAAGGGCTAAATTTCCAGTTCATTTGGAATGCAGATCATAGCTTGAATTAATAAGATTGATTTCATGATTTAAACAACTTCTATCCCTTTATCCTTGAACATGCCTGGCTGAATTTCTCTGGAGCTTGCCTGTGGAGCATGGCAACCCTGCATTAAAAATAGCAAGGGCAAGACCCAACCACAAACCCGAGAAGTAACACGGATTTAAAAGAAAAGCAATTGGAAACAAGCTTTTTTCTTTGAACCATAAAGAGAGAGATACTGATCAAGAAGACAGAAAGTACCACCAAGAGAAAAAATGTGCAAGAGACATTTAGCAAGCTAGTGAAGAGAAGCCAAAGTAGAACAGAATACAAGAAAGTACAACCGGCAAAGCTAAAAGCAATAGAATACAGTCAAGGACGCTTGAAGTACATGACGGAACTTTCTCTACGCTGCCAAGTCTCAAGCAATATTCTTTAAGCGCATCTTTGTTAATAACTTATAAAGAATTTAAGACGAAGGCTGAATCCTTCGCCAAATGCTACCAAGTGTGAATAGTTGCCTTGCAAATAAAGAATAAAGACCTGTTCATTCTACAGATTGATCATCGGTTCCTTATCAACTACTGGCATATAAAATGACATTCTGTCTTAATCATATACTGGCTGTGATATTGACTGAATTACAGGACTAAAGAACTCCCTCAACTATTGAATATGAAGAGTCTTTGGGATTCAATTGCTACAAAGTATATAATAACTCAATAGGAAGCCAGCTTGAGTTTCTAAACATTTCTTAAAAACACAAAATAGCTTCGAAACTAACCAAGGAAAGAAACTTTAATAAGAAAAATGGGGTGCTGTGACTGTTGTCCAGCCTTGTCTACGCATGTTGGTCAATTCATTTCCAGAGTAACTGAAAGCCATTGTTTATCTGGATGCATTTTAGACACTCTGGCATAAAAGAATTCTTAAATTCGTCAGAAGAATATATTTCAGTCTAGCAGAAAAAGGTCTCAACATTATTTTACGTTTAGCTGCTAAAAGAGAGGAAAAAAAAGGAAGTTGATATCAACATGTATACCTAATGGAACTTGGAAAGATGCTATCATGAGAATGTTGTAACTCCCGCCGAACAAAATACTACTACTATTTCTTGCTATTCTTTCCAGCCTGCTTCTTAGACTTTTGCTTTTCTTTACTCTTGATTTTCGGGAACACAGGAGTATTATTAATAATCATCTGAAGCAAACCATTAAGGAGTAGTTTTTTCACTTTTGGAGTCCTTGCAGCCAACTTCTTAAAGCAGTCGCCAATTCGTGAGTATTGAATATCAGGATTTTCATCGCTGAAACGAATTCGTCACAACGAATAAAAGTCAACTATGCTCAAAAACAACAAACTGATCCTAAGAGATCTGAATAAGCTCATAAGAACACAAGCCAAATTGAAGAACACTTTGCCATACTAATTTAACTTTAGCTAAAACCACTAGATGTACTTGAAATAACTAACCTGGTGCTTAATGCTAAAGAGAGCTGCTTCATTTCCCTCATCCATTGTTCATCTGTATGTGGTGATGAAAGCATGCTTTCTACTAAACAAATACAAATATCCAACTGGAACACACACAAAAAAGTTAAGAGGTTTTGTTATTGGAAAAGGAAAATAAAGAGAAAAAGAACCATGAAACTAACCTTCATATGTGGTTTGCAAACATGAAAGCTGTTGATGTCCCCAACAATATTTTTCGAAAACATATAAACACGAGTTGTATTCGTAAACAAGCGCATGAAACTCTCCACATTAAATAGTTCGGTGTCAGCCTCCAATTCTGCCCTTTCTATATCGTAATCAGGAATATTATCATCAGACTCATTTGGACATTCAGTACAACTCGTATGGTCAAAATTGGAGAAACAAATATTTCCACTACATGGACTTCCATTTCATCATTTCTGTCACATTCTGAATTTTCTGGATACAATATTCCCAATAGGTCTTCTCTAGAGTGAATCAAATCCACATCTATCTCTAAGACATTGGGGCTCAAATATTCTCTCTGAATATCTCCTGACCTTAAACAGACCAAAGGATCCCCAA
>JAJJMA010130592.1:0-11671 GCA_023529015.1 Papaver nudicaule | reverse complement strand
TCTTCGTCCATTTCCTTCCACAATTTCTTCAATATTGGATTATTTTCGTTTTAATCTCTCGCTGATTATGTAAACAGTATGGGTAGTCCACATGGAAGTATCTTGAAGGTGAAAATCTATGCATTTGTAAAATTATGTGTTTCAAACTCTTCAACCTACTGATGAAGAGGGCGAAGAGAACCCAACACAATTCTAGCAGAGCCTAATTCAAAAGTATGAAGAGGAGTTTGGAAATGACTGAGATCGTGATGCAAATAGGCTGATGAGGCACTTTTCAAAGATCATAGGAAAAAAAAAACATTTGTGGTTGTGGTCATACAGATCATGAATGAAACTAGAATAATTGGTGAAACCAATGACGATGTGGTAAGAAAAGAGTGTCAGTAGAACGACGAAGATTGAAAAGGAAATATTTTTATTTCATAAATTGTTACCAAGTCTTGTTAACATTTGTTGATGGTGATTTTTGGCAAGGAGGTCGCAAGAGTAATTTTGCACCAATTTTTGGCATCTTGGCGTCGTCAGGTGAATAGCTCAAGGCAATGTATGAATTTATTTATGGTAGGGATAAGAGGATGGGCTGCTAAATTGTTACCAAGTCTTGCACTAGCCTTGCATGCATCCTAGCTTTGCTCACGCGCTAGCCATGCTTGCGTCCTAACCTTGCTCACGCGCTAGCCTTGCTTGCATCCTAGCCCTGCTAACATCCCAACCACCCCACGTCCCATCCTGGATGCGTCCTATCTAGCCTAGCCTATACACGCATCCTAGGCGCCCATGCATCCTATCTTAATTTGCTCATGCGCAAGCCTTGCTCGCGTCCTAGCCTGGCTTGCATCCTGGCCTTATGCGCATCCTAGCTTGATCATGCCCTAGTTTGCTCACGGCCCATCATTACATGCATCACATCCTTGCTCGCATCCCAGCCTTGCTCGCATACTAGCCCTGCTCGCATCCTGACCCCACATTTGTAGCTTGGTCATGGTCAGCACCATGTAGCAGACTTTTGGCTTGGCCGTGACTCTTGTCACGGCCCCACTTTCCTCACTCGGTCATAACTCTTGTAGACCCCACTTTTATAGGTCGGCTGTAAAACTATTATGGCCCACTTTTATCACACGACCATAGCTTGAGGGTCCCACTTCTTAATTCTTGAGCTACCTCTACTAATGGGTCCCACTGATTCAAATCCTAGATGGTTATGGTCTTTATTAAATCCATGATATTCCAGTTTCCTAATCGAATTAGGAAATCTGACAGATTACAAATTACTTCAAAGAACGATCGACGCGGTCTAATCCGTAAGGATTCGGGAGAAACTTATTCATGAAAGTTGTTCATCAGAGAGTTTCCCATGACATACTAAAATTTCATAATTGTAGAAAATATAGGCTGGCCTGAGCGATTTTTAGAGTAAGTGACGTGCAAACTGTCTAGAAATCTGAATATGACGTAATGTTATGGTTCATCCCTATACATCCTATAGCTAATTTCCTGATAAGATTATAATGCTATGTAATATAGCTTATTATGATTCATGTGTCCTCTCTTTAGGTCTTGAATTGGAAATTCTCATGCATTCATGGTTATGGCTACGCTGTGTTAGCATGACTCGGTTTTTTTCCTGATTATAGACTTGCTTCTATAATCAGTGCTACATTTCTTAATCATGGCTCATGGCTATGACTTATATTATTTTAGACATTCATATGTCTCCATTACTCAGAGAATTGTGCATTATATGCCACAAGCCAATTTCTCATATTTATGGCATACAGAAAGTCGTATTTACTTGACTATTGCCACAGAGGGTTGCTGAAATCCCCTTAGTCTAAATGGCGATTGCATAGCTCAATCCTTAGACTATTCTCATTGGTTTAAATGTCGATTGCCCGGCTCAATCCTTAGACCAAGCCTAAAAGAGATACAAAAGCTTATCGCTTAAATCTTTATTTTTATGCAAAGTCCCGAGTTTACCAGTAATTGGTATGACTTGCACTTAGTCAGCTTTGACTTAACAAATATTCAACACTTAGCAAATCTTACGAGAATCAAGTAAGTTACATGGGGGATATTCTTTAGGGTTTTGGTTTGGAGGTCTACGACATGTGTGATTGCAACGGCTCAATCACTCAACGGGAAAAAAAGCTAAGTCGTGTGAACGTATCTGGAAAGATGGGATGACAAAGTGGGTTATTAGTCTTCCCTAATATTAGGCGCAAGACTCTTAACAACTGGTCCCACTTACTCCACACTCCCACTCTTCCACTTCATCCACTTCTTACGAGATCAGTTGGAATTCTATTGTTATAAATAGGTCACTCGACCAGTTTGGAAACAGAAGTTCAAGTTCAACAGAACAAACTGTTCAATTCAGTGCAGTGCAATCAATTCATCTCATCGATAATTGATTAACTCTTCTCATTCAGCATTCAAAATCTAGTGAGAACTGAATATCCATTCTTTTAGCAACTTTATTCATAACATCACAGAAATCATAGCAATTCTCTGATCTCATCTTTCTCTGCTTCCCTCCCTTAAACCAACCCTATTTCCTCTTCTTGTAACTGAAGCAATACTCGAACGGCCATTTCTTGGTTTAGGCGAGTCTTGTTCGATCTTGACCTCTCGAATACCATTACAACTTCATATTATATCATTACACTTCACACTTTACCCCTCAGATTCTCTTTATTGTTTTACACCTAAAACATTTGGCGACTACCGTGGGAGGTCATTATCTCAGTTGTAAGAAAAGATGGTTGAAACTAGGAGGCAGAGTTCAGAGAACACAAACTCTCCAAATATCAGTGGTCCTACATCCTCATCTGTTACAAGTGGGGCCACCACTCTTCAAGCTAGTGGCATCTTCAACACCCTGCTGGTCCCACAACAAAAAACGTGACCCATGTCACCTCTCCTAGTACTAGTGTCGTGTCTCCTCTTGTGGGGCCCAATTTATCTCATTCTTTCACTACTGTGGCCACCCAACCTCATGGTGTGGGGTCCACTTCACCTCTATCCCCTGCTACCACGCCTACCCTATCTCATGTTGTGGGGACCACCACCACTACCACTTCCACAATCACGGTTGATGCTCTTGTTCATAAACAAGTTACTATTTTAGATCTGGTAAAGACTTGTCAGGGAAAAGAGGAAAATCCAGAAGATTTCATGCAAAGATTCAGGACCAAAGCTTTGGATTGTCACAGCAGAGAGATGGACGAGTCACAGTTTGTGGGGATTCGGATAGGAGGGATGGAACCACGTTATCAAGAATTAATGAGGAAATTCCAAACCTACGTTTCCCACAACTCTATACAATAGCAGAACAACATGCTAATATTGGAGATGACTCTGTCAACCGGGGACTGGGGACTGAAGACACGCACAATGAGTCTTCTAACCAACCTCAATACGTACAAAGTTTTACCACCTACGAGAAGCCTGTGAGCCAGGAAGCTAGCTTTTTAATAGAGAATTTGTGTGAGTTATTACACTTCTCAAGAGGACAGCGGATAGACACTTTTGCTGCTCTAAATCGTATCGCCTTCACGCGGATTTAACTTCACCCTCACTGGAAGTTTCAGAGATTTCTCTCGCATCTGATCCCATGGTAAAATATATTACCTTCATTAAAGAAGATATGATGGCCGAGGAAGGTCATACTCGAGCTTTATACGTTACGGCGCATGTCAAAAACGTGGAGTTCAAGAGAGCCTTGATTGATACTGTAGTTGGTGCCAACATCATAACTCTGAAGACTCTCTGTATCGCTAGAGTTCCAAAAAAAATCAAATCGTGCATCATCCAGTTGTAATGAAAAATTTTGAAGGAAATAAGACTAATACTTACGGGTATGTCAACCTAGATCTCAAGGTGGGACCAATCCAATCAAGGGTGAAATTTCATGTCATTGAGAAAGAACCCGATTACCACATGATCCTGGGACGTCCCTGGATTATCGACAACAAAGTCGTACCATCCACCTATCACCAATGTATGAAGGCGATGATTGATAAGGAGATTATTCGTGTCGCAGCATCGGCATCTCCGTATTCACCAATATATGAAGCCAAATTCTTCGAGCCAAAGGAGACTACACGAGAAGCCACCGTCCCCACACCAGCAGAGGAAAACATGGAAGGCATGCCTGCTTCATCAGGACTTCTTAGGTATGGTTCGATTATATATCATGACTCACCTTATTCCAAAAGAAGTTACAATTTCACTATTCAATAAGATGTTGAGGGTAGAACCATCTACTCACGACGGAAATGTTAGCAATTAACAGGGGAGAGTGGTGGAAAACCTCCCCGCATCGAAGAATGTTATTAAAATGAAGGATCCTCATAAGAAGAAATTAATGAAGCCCGACCACAACTACAAGATGGGTCCAACTCTACCACTGATGCTCTCGAAACCGTCAACATAGGGACAGATGAGGTTCCCAGACCTATCTCTGTCAGCTCATCCTTATCAGCAGAGGATCGTAAAGCCTTGGTTAATCTTCTCAAAAGAATACAGGGATGTTTTTGCTTGGACCTACGAAGAGATGCCCGGACTGGATGACAAGTTGGTGACGCATCATCTTCACATTTTACCCGGCTCTAAGACGGTGAAGCAACAACCACGTCATTTTCGGCATGAGATAGAAGAACAAATCCTAATCGAGATTCAAAAATTACTCTCTGCGGGGTTCATCAAACCCATTCATCATCCTACTTGGATAGATAACGTGGTACCAGTCAAGAAAAAAAATGGTCAACTCAGATGTTGTGTAGACTTCAGAGATTTGAACAAGTGGTGTCCCAAAGACGATTTCCCGTTGCCCAACATCGACATGTTGGTAGATGCTAACTGCGGTCATGTTATGTTCTCATTCATGGATGGTTACAGTGGTTACAATCAAATCAAGATGTACGACTCAGATGCAAGTAAGACTGTTTTTCGAACTCCAATTGGGAATTTTCATTATACTGTAATGCCATTTGGACTCAAAAATGCAGGTGCTACTTATCAGCGGGCCATGCCAGCAATATTCCATGATATGATGCATAAACAAATTGAAGATTACGTGGACGACATTGTGGTCAAATCTAAGACACGAGCATCCCACTTAGACGTGCTAAGACAAGTGTTTGACAGATGCAGGGAGTACAAACTGAGGATGAACCCTCTAAAGTGTGCGTTTGGAGTTTCTTCAGGCAAGTTCTTGGGATTTCAAGTAACTGAGGAGGGAATCAAGGTGGACCCTACTAAAACACAAGCAATTACCACCTTGTCGCCACCAAAGACGGTAAAAGAACTCAAAAGCTTCATGGGGAAGGTCTCTTACATACAAAGGTTTATTCCTAGCTTAGCTCAATTTGTGGTCTCGTTCATCCCTTTACTAAAGAAGGGAGCATATTTCATATGGTCTCCTATTCAAGATGAGGCGTTTAGGAAGATCCAACAATTACTACTATCCCCAGCAGTGATGAAAGCACTGGTACAGGGGCGTCCTTTACTTCTTTATACGGCGTCAAGCGACACTGCTATTGGAGCACTCCTCGCACAAGAAGGTGACGATAATACTGAATATCCAGTATATTACATTAGTCGTACTCTAAAGAATGCCTAACTCTGTTACCCGAAGGTGGAGAAGGCGTGTCTATCCTTAGTCTTCGCTATCCAGAAGTTCAGGCATTATCTTTTATCAAACAGGGTTGTGCTAATAATGAAAGCAGACCCCATAAGATTCATGTTGTCCAAACCGACCCTGATAGGAAGGCCAACCCGTTGGCTACTAGATGTCAAAGTTTGACATTTCTTGTGTGGCCCCAAAGACAATCAAAGGACAAGCTGTTGCAGATCTTCTTGCGGCCTTCCCAGGAGAAGATACTACTGCCTTGCACGAGGAGGTACCAGGAGAATTCCCAGAAATATCCTTGGTCAAGGAGGATACTTGGTTGTTATATTTCAACGGCTCCGCTACACCGAGTAACAATACCGGAGGATCTGGAATAGTATTGGCTTCCCCTGCCGGCGAAGTATTCTCACATTCGTTCAAATTAGATTTCCGGTGTACCAACAATTCGGCAGAATACAAAGCTTTTCCGATAGGATTATCCTTGGCTGAACAAGCAGGATCTACGAATCTGGAAATTAGGGGTGACTTCAAGTTACTGGTGAATCAAATGAACGGTGTTTACTCGTTGAAGGAAGTTACTCTAGCCCCTTATCGAGCTGAAGCACAAAGACTACTAACTCGTTTCTCCGAAGCTGTAATCATTCACACTGGTCGAACTAACAACATGCATATTTTCTAGTAACATTGGCCTCGAAGTTACAGTTTGAAGGTATGGAAACGAGTCTCACCGTGCAGAAGCGTACACTTTCATCAACCTGGTTGGCCCAAGCTAACATGCCAGAGATACATGACTGGAGAACACCTGTCATTGATGAACTCACTCGATCATCACCTGAAAGGAAAGTTAGCCTCAAAGACTTGAAGAACGTTTTCCTATTGCACGGGATTCTTTATCACATGAACTCGGATGGATCTTTGTCTAGATGTCTTGGAGATATTGAGGCTCAACAACGACTTCATCACGTTCATGCAGAAATATGTGGACAAAGTCTAGTGGTTACTCTCTACAGACGACTTCAGCGGTTGGGGTATTACTGGCCCACCATGGAAACTCAATCTAGAGAAATACAAGGGTCCTGCAGTAAGTGTCAATCTTCTGTGCATCATTTTGAGGCCTTAATGGTACATCCTGTCGAGGATTGGCGTGAACCTTACATACAATATCTCCGGGATCATATTTTACCCACCGAGAAGAGAGATGCAGAAATATTGAAAAGACGGACAGCAAGGTTCGTCTTCCATGAAGGAATTCTGTATCGCAAAATCTTCGGTGGAGATTTGCTGCGCTGTTTGGCAGAACCAGAAACGGGTACCATACTCAAGGAGATGCATGAAGGCGAACACCAAGGTAAGAAGAAATTATTTTTACAAGTTCATGAAAAATATTATTGGCCTACGATGCAAGACGATGCTGCTAGTTTGTTCGAAGATGCCATCAGTGTCAGGTTCATAATAACCTTATACACACTCCGTGTCTTCCTTTACAATCCATCGGTAGTCCTTGGCCATTTTATAGTTGGGGAGTTGATCTTATAGGGATGATCAATCCGGCATCTTATCTACAGCATGAGCACATCATAACCGCTACTGAATACTTCATGAAGTGGGTGGAGGCGATTCCACTTAAGAAGACAAAAGGTGTAAATATAGCTCAGTTTATCAAGGAGCATATCATTTGTCGGTTTGGAGTACCTAAACACATCATAACGGATAATGGTTCTCCTTTTGTCAACCAAAATGTAGCGGAACTGCTTCAAGAATATGGTATTCAGTACATTTGTTCTACACCTTATTATCCTAAAGGAAATGGGCAAGCTGAAAGTACTAACAAGACGCTGATCCGGATCCTAAGTCGAACGGTTCATGATAATCAGTGGTCCTGTCATGAGAAACTTCCCATGGCATTATGGGCATATAGGATTTCTCCAAGGAGTTCTACGGGAGCTTTTCCATATTCGCTGGTATATGGTACTGATGTTATTCTCCCAGCCGAAATCAAGATTCCTTCAGCGCGCATCGCCATGGATAGCGGGGTCTACACTGATATTTGTGGTTCTAGGTTTGCGGAATTGGATACTATTGCGGATAGGCGTACAAAGGCAGAAGCTCACATGGAAGCTTATAGAAGAAGGATTTCTAGAGCATATGATAAAGCAGTGAAACCAAGAGTCTTCCATGTTGGGGACTTGGTATTAAAGACGGCCAAACATGTTCAACAAGATATGTCGGCCCCAAAATTCTCAGCTAATTGGGATGGTCCATACGTGGTAAGTAAAACGACGCTTAGTGGATACTACAAGATTGCTACCTTGGATGGAAAGCCCGAAGGTACGGTAATCAATGGAAAATGGCTCAAACTTTATTACGTATGAATTTCTGATTACTTCCTTATAATATTTTCAGATTCCTTCAAAGTTAGTGCAAACCTCATTTGCGCTTAACAATTACATTTAAAATCTTTATAAAACTTCTTTCATTCAGAAAATACTACTTATTTCATTGGGAAAAAAAATCTTTCTTCAGAATATACCTTCCAAGAGTGAATAATCATTCTGATATAAGCTTTACATCTTCTCCTGGAACACTGCAGTTTTGGCTTTCAAGTTCTGGATAGCTTCTCCCACTTTAACAGTTTCTTCTGCAATTTTCTTCTTAAAGGTTCTCAATTCCTTTTCTCTTGCTTCCTCTTTAGCTTTCAAATCTGCAGCAATCTCATGTTCCAGGGTTTTCAAGTTTTCCACCATTTGACTAACTTTCTCAGCTTCCTCATCAATGGCCTTTTCATCTTCATCAATGATCTCGGGATCAGGGTCATCTGCTAGAAAGGCTAATCGATCCATCTTTACCTTTTCGAGTCGTTGTCGAAGCCATCCGACGTTGAACTTAACATTTTCAGCTAAAGAAAGTAAACGTTCCCATTTCAGAATGGTAGAAAAGGTAACCTTGTGCAGTGATCCTTGTTTCATCTCTGTTATCATCGGTAATAATAAAGAAACCATGGACACCAAGACTATTGAACAATCCTTACCCAAGATTTGAGTAGTAGCCAGATGGTCGTACTTCCTCCATATCTTCGTGTACAGGGAAACATATTTCCTTTGAATCACGAAGCCTCCAAAAGATTTTTGCTCTCAAGATAGGGATGGCATCTGAGGATCAAAAGGGACACTTGCATGTTCAGTGATGGCCACTTCACCAATCATAGACGGATACCTGATGTTACCTCCAGGAGATATATTATCTTCAAGGTCCACAACCAAAGCAGGACTGTAAGTAGGAGATTGAGAAACTTTAGTCACTCTCCTTGGAGGGGCACGAACACTTTTCTTGCGAGACTGCGAAGAGTAAAGAAGTAAGACGATGTCTTGAATCTGATCAACAATAAAGGATAAAGAAAGAGATTTACCAATGAAAGACTGTTCACCCTTAATACCTTACTTCGTGGGTTGCTGGTGTTGATACCCTCGTCTTCTCCATTCTGCAATTAACTTGTAGTTAATATCTTTCTGAAAAATAATATGGAAAAAGCACAAATGAAGGGCTACTTACAGAGCTGGGAACCCAGGCCTTACGCTTGATGAATTGGCTCAAAGGAATGTCACTGCTGCTGCTACTAGACATGATGAAAGCAGATAGTTAAGAAGAAGAAAAAAACAATAAAGAAAGTATGATTGATGAGTTGACAGTGTTTATCCTGGGCGTGTATATGTATAGGCACAGAGCAAGTTGAATTTTAGGGTTTGAGGAATTCAAATTCAAGAGTAAGTTGCCTGCATAAAAGGGGTTGACTCAGATATACTTGCAAGTCAGAAGGATGACAGTGGACTGATGAGTGTGAAGATAAAGTCTTATCGACTAGGTTATCAACTTATGCTCACCCTGGAACACTCACGGCATGCTGCGTAGGGGACTAAATGTTGATGGTGGTTTTTGGCAAGGAGGTAGCAAGAGTAATTTTGCACCAATTTCTGGCATCTTGGCGTTGTCAGGTGAATAGCTCAAGGGAAGGTATGAATTTATTTATGGTAGGGATAAGAGTATTGACAGCTATGGCCCTAGCTTACACGCATCCCATCCCACACACATCCCATCCTTACTCACGGCACTAGCCTTAATTTCACTAGCCTTGCATGCATCCTAGCTTTGATCACGCGCTAGACATGCTTGCGTCATAGCCTTGGTCACACGCTAGCCTTACTTGCATCCTAGCCCTGCTCACATCCCATCCATCCCACGTCCCATCCTGGAAGCGTCCTATCTAGCCTAGCTTATACACGCATCCTAGCGCATGCATCTTAGCCCATGCATCCTAGATTTGCTCACGCGCTAGCCTTGCTCGCATCCTAGCCTTACTCGCGTCCTAGCCTGGCTTGCATCCTGGCCTTACGCGCATCCTAGCTTGCTCATACCCTATCTTGCTCACGGCCCATCCTTACATGCATCCCATCCTTGCTCGCATCCCAGCCATGCTTGCATACTAGCGTTGCTCGCATCCTGACCCCACTTTTGTAGCTTGGTCATGGTTAGCACCATGTCCCACACTTTTGGCCTGGCCGTGACTCTTGTCACGGCCCTACTTTTCTCACTCGGTCATAACTCTTGTAGATCCCACTTTTATAGGTCGGTTGTAAAACACTACTATGGCCCACTTTTAACACACGTATATCGCTCGAGGATCCCACTTCTTAATTATTGAGCTACCTCTACTTATGGGTCCCACTGATTCAAATCTTAGATGGTTATGATCTTTATTGAATCCATGATATTTCAGTTTCCTAATCGAATTAGGAAATCTGGCAGATAACGAATTACTTCAAAGAACGATCGACACAGTCTAATCCGTAAGGATTCAGGAGAAACTTCCTTCATAAAAAGTTGTTCATCAACGAGTTTCCCATGACATACTAAATTTTCTAATTTTAGAAAATATAGGATGGCCTGGGCGATTTTTAAGTGACGTGCACACTGTGTAGAAATTTGAATATGACGTAATGTTATGGTTCATCCATATACATCCTATAGCTAATTTCCTAATAAGATTATTATGCTATGTAATATAGCTTATTATCATTCATGTGTCCTATCTTTAGGTCTTGAATTGGAAATGCTCATGCATTCTTGGTTATGGCTACGTTGTGTTAGCATGACTCGCCTTTTTTTCCTGATTATAGACTTGCTTCTATAATCAGTGCTACATTTCTTAATCATGGCTCATGGATATGACTTATATTATTTTAGACATTCATATGTCTCCATTACTCAGAGAATTGGTGCATTATATGCCACAAGTTAATTTCTCATATTTATGGCATACAGAAAGTCGTATTTACTTGACTATTGCCACAGAGGGTTGCTGAAATCCCCTCAGTCTAAATGGCGATTGCATAGTTCAATCCTTAGACTATTCCCATTGGTTTAAATGGCGATTGCCCGGCTCAATCCTTAGACCAATCCTAAAAGAGATACACAAGCTTATCGCTTAAATCTCTATTTTTATGTAAAGTCCTGAGTTTACCAGTAATTGGTACGACTTGCACTTAGACAGGTTTGACTTAACAAATATTCAACACTTAACAAATCTTACGAGAATCAAGCAAGTTACATGGGGGGATATTCTTTAGGCTTTTGGTTTGGCGGTCTACGACACGTGTGATTGCAACGACTCAATCACTCAACGGGAAAGAAAGCTAAGTCGTGTGAACGTTGCTGGAAAGATGGGATGAAAAAGTGGGTTGTTAGTCTTCCTTAATATTAGGTGCAAGACTCTTAACAACTGGTCCTACTTACTCCACACTCCCACCCTTCCATTTCTTCCACTTTTTACGAGATCAGTTGGAATTCTATTGCTATAAATAGGTCACTCGACCAGTTTGGAAACAGAACTTCAAGTTCAACAGAACAAACAGTTCAATTCAGTGCAGTGCAATCAATTCATCTCATAGATAATTGATTAACTCTTCTCATTTAGCATTCAATATCTAGTGAGAACTGAATATCCATTCTTTTAGCAACTTTATTCACAACATCACAGAAATCATA
>JAJJMA010130530.1:0-10019 GCA_023529015.1 Papaver nudicaule | reverse complement strand
TCACCAAGTGGATTGAAGCAAAAGCATTAAGGAATCACACGGGGCGAGAAGTCTTCACCTTCTTTTGGGAAAACATATTTTGCAGATTCGGTGTTCCCGCTGAAATAGTATCGGATAATGGAACGGAATTTTTAAGCGCTGACGTCAGGATACTGATGAACCAATATAACGTAAGGCTGGGAACCTCCACCCCGATGTACCCACAAAGCAACGGTCAGGCAGAATCAATCAACAAAACAATAGGGGAAAATCTGAAGAAACGGGTTTTGCCAGACAAACAACAGTGGTTGGCGTCTCTCCACAACGTCTTGTGGGCATTCCGAACCTCGCGAACGGAAGCAACAGGCATGACCCCATTCCACCTTACCTTCGGAACAGAGGCAGTGTTACCTACCGAGATCATGCTACCAACGGATAAACATAAGACGTGGGAGAAAATTTTAACTGCAGATCTGATTTATGCAAAACTAGACGACTTGGAAGAAGATAGAGAAAACGCTTTACAACACATAATCAATTACCATCAAAGGTTAGCTAAGGAGTATAACAAAAAGGTCATAGAGAGGGAATTTCAGCCTGGCGAGTTGGTCCTACGAGAGATACCTCCGTACCAAAAGGGAAACGCAGGAAAATTGGAACCAGTATGGGAAGGTCCCTTCAGAATAAAACAAGTAGCGGGGAAAGGAGCTTACAAGTTAATCGACGAAGATGACAACACGGGATTAGGCAATGCATGGAACGCAAAGTACTTAAAGAAATATCACTCATAAAATGCAATGTATTACGAAAATTAGACTTCAAATGGCAAGTATTTGTTGTAGGTACTGATTTTCACTCTTATCAAAGAAATTCAAAAATAACCTTGATACGACAAGAAAAGTCCTCGAAAAAGTAGGAACATAAAAGACCCCGACTGATAGGCGCACATAAGTCCTCGCAGGGTGGGCATAAAAGTCCTCGAATGATGGGCATAGCCCTCGCATGGTAGGCATCGAGATGATGTACGTATAAGCTGTCATGGCCCCGCAGTTTACACGACACAGTACTCAACCCACAAGACACCCCGATAGCGATGGATGCACTGAATTTAAGCTACATAAGCTAAAGATCAGATGGATCCACTACCATTGCGACCACTGGGACCTCCTCATTGAGGCGTCGCGGGGAAAATAAATAGGATTAACATCTGCATTTAAGGCGGATGGAACCCCGAGGCAGCTGATAAGCTTGCATTCATGGGAATGATGGGCAAGTCATGCAGCCGAGGGACCTCCAAGTCATTAAAACTCTGCCATAAGGAGGGTTAGACGAGAAAAAGAAGAATTGGATTCTAGGTCGCGATAGGAGAACAGTACCATGTCTAAGCTCCAGCCTTGACACTCCCCCATTGAGTTACCTTATTACTGAGACCGAAAATCACAGTTGCCCTACTAAGGACAAATGGGTCATCGGAGCACTATTATGTTCCCTTGGAAGATACTGAGTTATCTTCGTAACCCACCTTATGTATCGAGCCAAACTGGAGGATTCATGGTCTCGATAGCTTAAATCCCTCATCGGGATAGGCGGGTAGCTTACAGCCTTTGGGAAGGGTGATCCGCGGCCCCCACTAGCTTGGTTTACTGCCTCCCACATCGAAGTAAGCCCCGGAGTCGCATTCTAAGTAACCATAGGACTGGCGAGAATAAAATAGTATCTCAATGGAAATTTACAAAATATTCCATTAAAAACTGGGAAATATATAGTCTGAAGGGAAAGTTCACAAGAAGTCTAACAAAAAGTAGAAGCAAACAAGATAAAAACAATAGAAGGCATGTCACATCCTCTGCGCAGAATTTTGAACAACTTCGCCAGCCTGAGTATCTTCGGCACCTCCAGTAGTATCTCGGGCTTCTGGCTTCAAACTCTCCTTGTCACCACTAGTATCCCCCTTTTCAACATCCCCTTTTGCCCCTTCAAGGCGATCTCCTTTCACTGTTGAAGGCTTCTCAGTATCATTTGGCATCTCGCCCCCACTTACACCACCATCAGGCCTCTCGCCTTCAGCTCATGTCTCCCCACTATTCTTATTATCACCTTCACCACCAGAATCATTTCCACCATCAACGCTACCCTCGTCATCACTACCTTCATCATCATCATCACTTTCCTCAGCTTCCTCTACTACCAACTCAGGGAATACCTCTCCGTTTGATCTTCTTTGGATCATATCCGCCACCACCAGTTGGACTCGAAAAGGTGTCATCAAGACATCGTCGTCTCCAAGATAGCATCGGGATCCTCAGCTCCATCGGGATAATTTGGGGGTTTCATGCCGAAATCCCTAAACAGTTCGTGACTGTGCGACTGGCTGAATAAGCCCGCCCTTTCAGACTCCCCTTCTGCGTGACGCTTTAAGTAAACAAATTGGTCTTTGAGAAGACCAATCTCTTTTTCCTTTGACTCCAGCACATCTCGGGGGTTCTCATGCAGTAGACCAATATCCTCATTTGCTTTCTTCAATTCATTCTCCAATCTCGACATTGTTTTTGTTCGTACTTTCAGCTCCTCGGCATAAGTATCACGCTCGTTGGTGGCATTAACAAGCTGCTTCTTCAACTCAGTCTCGGCATTCCGGTATTTAACAGGATCGGAGGAAAGGTCAGCATTCTCATCTCTGAAACTTTCTATCTCTTTATCAAACGGACAATTTCTTTCCCGCGAGAGTCAGCCAGGTTCAACAGAGAAACGCCATGGCGATAATACTGTAGCGCAGAGGCAAAGCAAGTTAGAAAACAAGCAAGAACAAAATAATTAAGCAAAATCAACATAAGCAACACTCACCCCCTCCAAGATAACCTGATGCTTAGAAATATCAGCATCAAAAGTGGCAAGGTCAAACTCTCCAGCAAAAGCCTTGGACAAGAAGTTGGCAAGGCTTGGGTCCAATTGACCCTTGAAAGGATTCTGGGCACAAGCTCTCAAGTGATCAGCAACATCTTGTGCAAAGGGACCAGCCTGGGAAAAGATCTCCATAAACTCCTGAATCCCCCTCTCGGAATACTTTTGGCAAGAAAATTTTAAAGGCACGATAGGAGAAGCCGCCAATTGGCACAAATCCGAGGCACCAACTTCATGCTGATTGGTCCCATAAACATTTAATTCAAAACCAGAGTAGGGAAGATCCAACTCATATTCAACTGCAGCAGTAGCAGAGGCAACAGAGACACTGACCTTCTTAGGAGAAAGCTTCCCCCCTTGAGATGGCTCGGGCTCAGTAGCAACATTTACCTCTGAGGCATCCCCGGGAGGAGACCTTCCCTTGCCTTTATTTCGAGAATTGTGCCGAAATAAAGAGACATCTTTGTCATCTTCGGTGGCCTCGTCATCAGAACCGACAGTGACGACAGCGGAAGAACTTTGGATTCGAGACGCCTCGGGAGCTTTGGTCTTCGTCTTATAAGCAGTCGCATTCGCTAAAGCAGCACTCTTCCGAGATGGATTAGCAAAAGAATACTTCATATTTTTTCAACCAACAACCTCTTTCACCAGCTGCAAAGTAGCCAACTTATCAGGAAACAAACAGAGGCAAGTATTAATACTCGAAACCAACCGTATCCTAAAATGTTTGTTACCAGATTACTCGCCTCCTTTGCAGCAACAGCCCGATTGGGCTTCCTTTTCCTTTTCATTTTTCTCTTTCCATCACCTTGTTCTTGGTCTTGATCGGAGTCCTGTTCCTCGTCCAATTCATGATCTTGATCCTGCCCTCGTGCCTTACTTCCCTGTTCAAGCTTAAAAGGGAGAACGTAAGAAAGTTATCTCAAAAGAAACAATGAAGTTTAGATAGAAATAGCATACCTTCGTTAGGTAGGCGGTAATCTTAATCTCGGAATTCTTGCGCTCCGCCTCCGAAAAATACATAGAGTAACACTCGACAGGAGGAAAAGAATGCTCGTCTTTGAAGTCGGTGCGCTTAACCCAATTTTCATCATCAGAATAGGCAAAAAGGATGGGACCCTCGACGAGTACGGGCTTGGTATACCAAACATCATCGCTGGAATGCCTCAACAACAAATTCCTCTTCGTCTTCGAAGGATCGACATCGTCAAGAACGTGAGGGGCTCGTTGGACCTTGTAAAATCTTACACCCCAGGGAAGCAGCCTCCTTGAGCAAACCAAATTTAGCTTCATAGTGCTTAAAGAAGTTATCAGCAGTCCAATAAGAAGTAGGTTTCGAGCCTTCGGGAAAGGCTTCGTAATAATTCGATCTACCCTCCAAGCGGGCCACCCACCCGCTTAAAGGCGAATAGAATTGCAGGTCAACTGCATCACTCCTCGGGGAGGGGAGATGCGAGAGTATATCTCATAGAACATAGGATTCCCGGGGTTGTACAAAGGAATAGGGAGACCAGCTCCGAGCAGTTCTCCGGTAACAATGATTTTATTATTACTGCACTCATACTTGGCGACAAGTTCTGGAGAAAAAATAACATCTTTAGAAAATTAGGTACAAGCAAAGAGTTCGAAATCAAGACCCAGTAGTTTCGCCCTTTCTTCCCATGGAAGCGTAGGATCGATCATCTTTCTGGGAAGAACCTTTGCCTTAGCAGTAGTAGCAGACGGTTCGTCGGAAACACCACTCTTTTTGGGTGCCTGAAATACATAAGCAGAAAGAACCAGTGAACGTCAAAAGAATCAAATAAGTGGGTGCAAAAGGAGAGTAGGGATTTACCATGCTTTCCTAGAAGAAGTAAGAACTCAGGGGAGAAGAAATTAACAGAGATAATGAGAAGGACAAAGGAAGCAAGGATGCGTCTGGGGAAGAAACTTTGAAGAAGAAGAATAAAATTTAACCAAGGAGGGAGAAGGGAATTTTAAATAGGGAAGAATCTCGAACCGGTGCAGCAGTTCAAAAGGTTAAAAAGGGGCGATGGTTTCGAAATCATTAAGAAGAGTGACGTGTGTCAGTCGAGAAAGGCAATCAGCGGGACACGTGTCGGAAGGGAGAGCGATAGAAGATTTCCTTCCTCGGATACCCTGCAGATCTCCAAGGAAGGAAAGAGGCAAACTTTAGATGCACAATCTGCAGAGACACGTATCCACACCTTGAGGACCAGGGCGAAGGATAATACAAGACGGTACAACCTCGAGAGGACAGGAGATCTCGTACAACAGCGAATAGTCCCTATCATGAGATCGGGGGAAGCGCTAAGTGGGAGACAGCTGAAACAACCTACTCTCGGATTCTCGGGAGCATGAAAGCACCACTCTCGGAATCATCTCGGAAGCATCACCGATCTGATCGACAATCTCTGACACCAAGATTGCATGCTTTGTCTTATTAGTTGTAACCCACTCTCGGCTAAGCCTATATAAGGCGAGCTCGAGCTCATTTGTAAGGGTAGGATCTTTGTTTTGTCTAGGGTTGTATTTGCATGATCCGATTCCAATCTAGGTTAGTAATTTTACATTCTTTATGCTATGTATACATATCAACTGTATGAATAAACAATAGAAGCATACTTGATGAATTCATGAGTTTACTTTGGTTACTTTACATGGCTCGATTAGCTCTCTCGTTTGATATACTCGTTCTTGAGATACCCATGAACCCATAGTTTCGATGATTCTCCTAATGGCTGTGGAGTACAAAGTCCTTAAGCAGATTTTATACACACACACTACAACTTGTTACAGGCATTTCTACAAGCAATTTGGTCAGGTATAGCTTGTTTTGTTTATAAGCAATTTCTACAACCATCATTTGTGTTTCAAGCCTTAGTTGGTCTGAATTTGTTATGAAAGTATTATTGAAGTAGTTACAAGCATTTATTAGGTTAAAGGTTTGGGTTTTTAACATGTTTCAGGGTTCATGTGATTTTAATCTTGGGGTTTCTTGAAAGTTTCGTTATTTGTTTACTTTAAGTTCATGTATCTGTTTGATAGAAGAGTATGAATGAAGGGGGAATTTGTTTCCGTATCATCTTGATTGTAGTTTAGTACTACTATGTGAGTCTCTGACCTTACATTTATGTGGAGGTTGCTGACTTGGAGGTGAGAATTTTATGTTTCATACCTATTTTGTTGAACACAAACATCAAACAATTGTGATAAGCGTATTATCTATGTATTGGCAAACAACTATCGTCACAATCTAAATGGATTAAACCACCGCCTAGTAGTTCTCGAAATGTTTATACTATCATAATCAAGCTTCTTAGAATAAAAGGGTACTAATGTTAAGATAGAAAGAGAAGGAGCACCAAAAGTTGGTTGTTGATTCTTTACTTATTATAAATATTACTTGTTTGACTCCCCAAGCATGATGTAAATTAGAATCATGGCGGAGCACCAAAAGTTGACTGTTGATTCTTTACTTATTTGATTTGTGCAGGTTTGTAGGGACCTAAGATGGGGTAGGTGTTATGAGAGCTATAGTGAAGATCACAAAATCATGCAGCAAATGACAGAGATCATACCTGGTTTACGAGGAGAACCTCTTAAGAATTATAGAAAAGGTGTTCCATTTGTTGCTGGAAAGTAAGAACCACAACCATTTGGCTAATTAACAAGATATAGCTACCCCTCTTAACCATTATTTGTATGTTTGCAATGTATTGTTGTCACTATTTAATGTGGCTCCTATTAAAGTGAGCTTAGGATCTTTGTTTACTGATATCTGATTCTTCTACTTTTCCTTTTGAAAAACAATCTCAATGGACCTTTGCTTATGTTATACAGGAACAATGTGACAGCTTGTACTAAGCACTATGTGGGTGGTGGTGGAACCGTTTATGGTCTGACCCTCTCGGTGAAGAAGAATGTGTTAGAGCATGGCTTGGTCAACCTCACTAAGTGTTGGTATGTCAATCTTAGTTGTCAACTTTAGTGATCAAAACTCGACCGCTAAACAACACACATTAGGTAAAGTCATCATTGAGTTAGCTTTAGGTTGTGGACGATTTTGGTAGGATTTAGAATCAATATTTGAAGAGTTGAAGAAGATTGAAGATCAAACGAAGACATCCGGATTCATCATTCAAGAGGTTAGTGAATCTAAATAACGCGATTCCATTATCTTTAACACTTGTGCTACAAAAGACTAAAACAGAACTCATTGTTGAAAGCTTTACGTCAAGACTTGATCACTTGTGATCAGTGTGTCTTAAGATATAACTCTGCTTTATCGCTTGCGATATTGTTGTTGAAGTTATGACGTTCCATATTGCTTAGAGATTTCTTTTCTTCTTCGTCTCTAAGTAATATAAGGTTTTTCCTAAAACCTTCGAGTTGGATATAACAGTTGTGATGTTGTCTCGGTGGTATTACAAGATTTAATCCATCACAGTATTGTGTCATTACTTACCTAGTCTGACTCTGTCGGATTGATTAGCAAGTACTTGTATGATCTAAATGTAAGAGAGATCGTGACTCACACTTATGTTATGTAGACTCAATATACTGATATTCTGAGTTCGAATACTACGTTCAGGTTTGGCTCTGATTACTGAAGTTCTGAATCATTTATTTGATTCTTGATATATGAACATCTTGTACGCCATATCATACTTCTAGATTTTTAAACCGTATTCTTGATTATCTCATCTTATGAATTTTCAGAGTTCGAAACCTCAATGTATGTTTTGGTAAAACTAAACTTTGATTTCGAAACTATAATCTGGTTTTCGTCCATGAGCTATTATGTCTAAATAAAATATGACCAATGAGAGAACATGAGTTCGAAACTATGTTTGCTGGCTAACAATGACTTGAGAATCGATACCAATGTGTCTTGACCATGTGAGTTCTAAAAGGTCAAAAAGGCCCTTGGGTTCCCTAAAGGTTTATGTGAACCGTGAAATATAACCTGTGCGTCAAGGACAAAAAGGTGTGAAGCTGAAACGTCTCTTGACCACATGGACTCTCAAGTTCGACACCAAACATTTGTGACGATACTAATATGTGTTTCCTGTTTCGAAACCTTAACCAAGGTTTTGTTAAACATAATCTAGAGTTCGAAACCTAGCTTTGGTTTCGCTATGTGGAAACTTGATTTGGGACTTAATTCGGTTCTGGTCATATATGAACTTTAGGATCCGAAACCTTAATTTGGTTTCTGCCAAACAATATGTAGATTTCGAAACTTAAAAATGGTTATCTCAGAATGTGTATTTTCGAAGTTCAAACTCTATCATTTTGATTTGTGATTCAACGAATTAATGAGTTTGATTTCTCAGTTTAAAGTTTGAATTCGTTCATCTTCAATGTACAACTAAGTTGGTTTGTGTCATAGTCAGAAATACGGTTCGTCGCTCTAGTTAGTAGATACATGATTTCTGACCAATATTGTACGTGATTAGATCTTCGTATGGATATACTACTCGATCAAATATTCAATTTATTTATCATTTGATGTTTTGATTTGAATTCTTGGATATCATTAACGTGATCATCTATACTGGAATCAAGAATTCAGGAGATTCAACATTTTGCTATTACTCGATGAATCATGCATTGTGCTTCATTGGTATATCTTTTTCCTGATTCGGAATGTTCATTGAACCTAGGTGTTCACTAAGCTTAACACACAAGGCTTGTCCTCGTATGCCATGATACGTTTATGCGGAACGTTGAGCCACGTTGGACCATATCCCACTTCCATCTAGGATCGTTATGGCCCGTCCAGCAAAGCCTAAGAAGTGATGTCGACATTATCAAAGCTGATGACGATATTTGGAAGTAATAATACCTTAAGGAGATTTTCGAAACAAAATGACACATTTTCAAATTGAGCTCTTTCCCAGAGAGCATATTTGGTAAGCACCATATTTCGAATTAAATGAAATATCAAAATATACCTTATGAGTATTATTTGCTTTGATTGCTCTTGACCAAACATTTATTGAAATATATTTTCTTTAATGTAAAATGCTAGAGTATTAGATCTCATTAAATGTTATGAGTAAGTGAGGTATTTCGGAACATCTATGGAAATGTGCTTTAATGAATTTCCGAAATTAAGTTAGCCTCATTTCAAAGTTGAGCCTTAGTCAATATAAATAGGAGTGGTATCTCTCCTGAAAGCTTTGTCCCTCTACCAAGCTCTTTTTCGGAACTAGAGCTTGTGTTTACCGCTTTTCTTTTCAGTTACCTTTGATCTTTTACTCTCGGTCTAGAATTGCGTGAAAGTCTTCTCTAGGGATCGAGAAGCCTAGAAGTACCTCTTACGGGAAACTAGTTTATGTTTACTAGTCTTCTTTGTATTGTACTTGTGTTTTGTTCTATCAAGTCTATCAAACCTTGCGATCTTGTTTATTCTATGGTCCTTCTCTTCTGCAATAAGGCTACTCAAGATTGTTGTGATTAGAAGATAGTCTTTATCTATTAACATGGATTTGTCAGCAAGCCGCTTTCGGTTTGTGTGCCTAAACTATAGATATTGAGTGGAATCAAGATTGTTGTTATTGGATTTATTTCTTGCAGGTACATTGTTCTTCACGGTCATATCATATTTTACTTGCTCTAGTTGATTGCTTGATCCCAACTGGGACGACAAGGTTTCTCTTTCGAGAGTTTTGGTTTTGAAACCTTGATCGATATCTCAAGGGGTTTATTACCAAGTAAACTTAAATATCCTCGCTCTTGGTGTAAAACAACTTCGGTGAAATATCTGTTAGTTACCAAGGATATCCTATAGCGATTTGACCTGCCGCTATTTGGTTGTTGTCCATAAGGTTGTAATCGTCCGAGTGGAGGTCAGGTAGCGATAGTCCTCGCGACGGGCTGTGAGGCAACTCTTGGGTAAGTCAGTAAAGGACGTCTGTTTGCGTAAGGGATTACATATGCGTGACCACCTTGTTGTGGTTGGAGGCGTAGGAATGCTGAAGGAAAATATTTGTGACTAATAGTCGTGTTAGGGTCATATTGTCTGCACCAGCTAGTCCGAAGTCTAAGAGTAGGTGTGTCGGCGGCTTAATTCTTAAGAGTATTCAAACTGGACTAAGTCCCGGGGTTTTTCTACGAGTTTGTAGTTTCCT
>JAJJMA010130526.1:0-10032 GCA_023529015.1 Papaver nudicaule | reverse complement strand
TAAAACATAATCAAATGAAGGAAGATGTATTAAAAATCAAACTTGACATCATATGATATGAATAGGGTTTACCTTTGCAGCTTCAACAAGAAATGATAAATATGGCGGGATGATAGCGGGAGGAGGCGTAAATGTGGAGGGGAAAGATAACTAAACCGATGATTTTAAGGTTTAACTTTGGTGGGGCCACAAATCCCTTGGAAAGTTTCCAAGCAAATAACAGGGGGGAGGTGTTACTCGATTTGGAGGATTTGCTGGGAAAGTGTTTCCCAGGGGAAACATGAATACAAGGGATTTTGGCAAACAAACGGGCCAAGGGATTTATAATTCTACCAAATCCCTTGGTCCCATGAATCCCCTCTCTAAAATCCTAAATCCAAACACACCATAAGACAAAAAAAAAATTGCCTTGGTTTAGAGGGGGGACAAATCCTGTCCCCAATTAGCAGCGTTGCAAATTGTGATGCACATGACTCCCCTACTAAAATACAAAGATGAAATGGACGACAAAATATAATATCCTAACTCGTCGACCTGGGATTCTCCCGCCAGCAAATTTGCCCTTACTCGTAACAGCAACTTCACCTTTCCACGGTCCAAATTCCTTCTCCTTCACCCTTCTCCTAAAAACAATCCAACGGATAATATATCCCATAACAATATCGTTAGCGGTTGTAAATCATCCTTTTCGTTCGGAGTCAATACCAACCGTCCACGAAACAGATCGAGTAGTTTCTCATCGTCCGTACTATCGGACAAAGGAAGAGTCGACAGAGGATAAAACTAATCATTTATTTTTCTTAACTTTATCCCTTGGTTTAAGCGAATATGTTCTTTCCAACCAACGTAATTCATTTTAAAGTGAAGGTCACTTTACTTTCCTCTTCCTCCTTCCTTCCCCCATTAAACCCATCCAACGTGTACTTCTCCATCCCGCCACCTCTCTCATCTCTGCAGCAAACACACACACACACAATTCTAGGAAAAGAAACAGAAAGATAGTTTCTAGAACAAGGAAGTCTAGAGTTGTCTACAGAGAGGAGAAGAAGATGACAGTTCCGGGGAGTGAAAACCGAGGTACAACGACAAGGGTAAGAAGCCGGAATAACCGGGCAGAAAACGCTGTCCCGAAAAAAGTGCCATTAAGGAGGATATTTCGGGTAGCATCAATTGGATGTGGGATACAATTTGGATGGGCACTGCAGTTATCACTGTTAACCCCTTATGTGCAAGAACTGGGAATACCACATGCTTTTGCAAGTTTAGTATGGTTATGTGGTCCATTATCTGGTTTCTTGGTACAACCCTTAGTTGGGCATATGAGTGATCGTTGTACTAGTAAATTTGGTCGGAGGAAACCGTTTATAGTTGCTGGAGCTATTTCAATCATATTGGCTGTGTTGGTTATTGGTCATTCTGCTGATATTGGTGGTTTACTTGGTGATACTAATGAATCAAGACCTATGGCTATTCTTGCTTTTGTCTTAGGGTTTTGGTTACTTGATGTTGCTAATAATATGACTCAAGGTCCTTGTCGTGCTCTTCTCGCAGATCTTACTGGTATGTATTTTTTCATTTTCATTTCAATTTTTTTCAATTTTCATTTGTTTGATTGATTTTGTTTTTATGAGTAATTTCTTTTGTTGGTGTATGATTCAAAACCCTAATTATACCCTTTGTTTGCCGATTTTGAAACTAGTTTACGGACCGGTGATTAGAGTAAAACTGAGAAAACAGCCTTTACAATAGAGTGAAAAATTTTGGATCGATGATAGTGCCCAAATTTAGTGTTGAATTTTGGTGAAAAGATTAGGTCATTCGATGTAATGGTAAAGTGCTAAAAAAAAAATTAAATTGTTAAATTCATTATTATTTGCTTAATGTCAATTTCATGCTTTTGTTTGTTTTGATTAAGTTTTTGTATGTGGGTTCATTATGAAAGGAACTGATTATGAGTCATTATCAATAAATTTTGCCGGAAATGGGAAAGGCAGGGATTTGGGTGGAGAAATTGTAAGAACAATTATTTCTTTATTCTTGTGCGGTGAAGAGATATTCCCTTATCCCTACCACCTTCGAGTAGAGGTTGTGAATAGATGTCATTTTAGCTCCTAGTAGTCGGTAGAGGTGTATGTGTTCCAACGCCTTCCAAGTAAATCTGGAGTTTCCTACTGTGTACTATTACCTGGCCTTTAGTGAACCGATTAGATCCAGGGTACTTTATAATTGAGTAAAGATAGATCAATTGTTTAACTAATGTTTGATATGATTAAGGACTGTAAACTTAAGTGGAGAGTTTTGTTTAGTATTTAATGAGATGATGATTACAGCAATTAATGGAATATAAAGTAGAGGCTGAAAGAGTTAGGTAGGAATAGGGAAGATATTTTAGAGAAAAAGATTAACTTAATACTGTTTGGACAAAGGGAAAGTAGGATTTTAATCCTTATGTGGGAGTGTCATTGATTCATTGGGGTATCTGTCTGCCTTTAATAATGTAAAGTTGTTTTTATTTTCAACTTTACATTTGTCCACTAGGTGCTCATGAGCTTTTGGCACATCCTCTTCCTGTATATTTGATGATTGTGTTTGTAGAGGTGAAGTTTGCTTAATTAATTTGCTCAGTTGTTCCATTGTCGATTGTCTTTCAAGCACTTTTTGAAAATACCTGTCTTCTTTGGTGGATATGTGGTGAAAGTAAGTCTTCGCTGAGCTGCATGGGTGTTTTTCTTAGTGCAGTCCTCGAGTTTTCTCAGGCTGCAGCTTCTCAAGGTTCTGCAAGCCTAGCTTACTTCTTTGTTCATTGGTTCAATCTACATAAATAAAGGATATGCCTGCACACTTGCAATCTTGCAGTAACTCTAGCCCCATGTATATACTATTACCTACCCGTTATGTAACAGTATAAAAGTAACAAAAAGAAAAAGGTTGTCCACTAGGTGAATTCGACTAACATCAGTCCTATTTATTGTCAAATCTGACACAATTTTATGCCTATGATGATTTTGAATATGCCCATTCTACTCAAATTTCTTGGATCAAGAAGTATGAGAAGAATCGAGGATCATCTCATAGAGCCGACACGTAAGACACGTTCATTCATCTGAAACAAAGTACCCAAAGATTCGGGCAGATCTGTTGAGTGTCTTGAACTGATTAGTATAATCCTTTGAGCTGTTCTTAGTCTTGTTCTAGCATCTTTTGGTTATTTCTTGGGCATATTCTCTAATTTGATAAAAACTATAACAAAGCTTTCCCAAGGTCTCGCATAGAAATGATAAATAGGCTGATACTTGTGGGAGGATCATGTTATCACCACTTACATCTAGTCAGGAAATATATGATTTGAAGTAATTATCCATATCAAATTCATGTAGGATGTACCTATCAGAATATCTTTTGTATGTTCATGATGGGTTTAGAAAGTTTTGGAAGTTGATGATCCATATATTGAATAAATCAACCTCATGCTCGTCGATCGTCTCTGTTTTAACTTTTGAAGTCTGAAAAAGAGCTGATGTTTTCAAAATGGTGTAGTAAGGTAAAGGGATGAGAAGAAACTAACAGTCTAGAGTGGAGAACTTTTGTTTTTCTTTTCATTCTTCTTTGTTAAAAAAGATAAAAAATTATGTTATGAACTTGTTGATAACTATATGATGCACATGAAACAGACTTTGTTAATCCCCTCCTTGTTAAATCCTGATTACCAGTTCTTCTATGCTACAAATGGAATGATTGAGGTCTGGCATCAATGTTGATTGTTTTTTTTTTCCTTCTTCCCATAGTTTCAACTATTTGAAAAGATAACTTATCAAGCACAAATGCACATTCATGTAATGCATCAGCCCATAGATTCCATTTATGGACAAAAGCTTAAAGAAAAAACCACGAACAAGAAAGTACTAGAAACACCGTTGGAGGTTTATGCCATCATTTGTTTCTGTCATTTTAGCATTCATTCTCCTAAAGAAATATATCATGCAAACACCCAACTGATATTTATCCAAATGTATTTTAGGGAAGGATCAAAGAAGGAGTCGCATAGCAAATGCGCATTTCTCACTCTTCATGGCTGTCGGTAACGTCCTTGGGTTTGCCACCGGATCCTATAGTGGCTGGTACAGAATTCTTCCCTTCACCATCACATCCTCATGTGGCGTTAACTGTGCCAATCTCAAGTCTGCATTCTTTCTTGATATTGCTGTTATGCTCATTACTACTTATGTGAGCATTTCGGCAGCCCAAGAAGTGCCTTTAGTTTCCAGCGGATCCACAAACTCTGAAAATGATAGCCCTGAACTGTCTGATAGTGTCCAAGAACCATTTATTGGGGAATTATTTCATACATTTAGGTATCTGACAGGGCCTATATGGATAATCCTGCTCGTTACCTCTCTGACATGGGTTGGATGGTTCCCATATCTTCTATTTGATACTGATTGGATGGGTCGGGAAATTTACAAAGGGGAACCCAATGAAGGGCAGAACTATCATACAGGAGTAAGCATGGGAGCATTTGGTCTGATGTTGAATTCTGTGGTTATTGGAGTGACTTCTGTTGTGATGGAGAGAATCTGCAAGAAGTGGGGCGGTGGTTTTGTCTGGGGTGTTTCAAACATACTCATGTCATTTTGCTTTGTAGGAATGCTTATAATATCCTTTGTAGCGAAGAATATGGACTTCACTGCTCATGATCTTCCTCCTGCAGGCATCGTGATTGCCTCACTAATTATTTTTACAATCCTTGGTGCTCCACTAGCAGTAAGTTCCTTCATTCTCAAGTGCAAGAAATTTGGATGATTTACTTTAAATTGTTCAAAACACTTGATATTTACATTAATGTTTTCCTGCCAATTCCTCATTTGTGCTACTGTAGAGAAAAAAAGGTGAATTGGATTGGATTAATCAAATCATGGTTCAATTTGTTTTAATTTGTTTGGGTAATGTTTAGAGTATGTATGAGTTTGGAATGTCTCAATTTTTAACCAGCCTAAACCAGGTTTAAGCAAGTTTGTAACCTTAAATATGCAGGACATTTTTTTTCATAGCAACCCAAGACACCCGTTCTGTTCCATCTGCGATCTCCATTGACTATTTGATTCATGTTCCTACTTTCAGGTGACATACAGTGTTCCTTATGCTATGATTGCTACCCGTACGGAGGCTTTGGGACTAGGCCAGGGTAAGTACTAAGTATTGGTTTTGTTTGTACCATAATCTGCTTTAGAGAGATGTGTTTGATGATTGGCTTTGGCTATTGGTTGGACCTTGCAGGTTTATCAATGGGTGTCCTGAATATAGCTATTGTTATTCCGCAGGTATGTTTGGTCTTCTGCTTTACAAATTTCTTTTTATAATTCCTAGGAACCACATGTTACTGTTAATATAAACTTCTCTATGTAGAATTAAAAGGTTAAACCAAAAAACTTATGAAGCATCAAACTGTTTCCTAGAAAGAATCTACCAGTCCCTTAGTGATAAGAATATGCGGATTCACTTCTAAATTTTGTACAAATCCAGTAGCAGAAGCTCCTCATTCAATGCCAATGAGTTTGTTGTACAGCTTAATATAGAGAGAGATCATTCCTTATACAAAACCTGTTGGTGGGGATAAAAAAACCTATTTTGGATTACTGGTTGACGAGATCCAAGGGTTTACTAGGAAAGCAAAAAAAGATTTTTTTTTTTTTACGGATATTTGGTTTCACCTTATTTTTTTCAGAGAAGAGGATTGCTTTAGGTACCCATTCAAGATAGGCAGCCTTCACATTAACTTATAGTACCATTCTTATTAATTTGATAAGTGAGAATAAATTTATTAATGGAAACTGAAGCCTAAAAATAGGACCGCAGTTTCCAGAGAACGTAGTTGTGATCACAGCCAGTGGAGAAGAGCACAAACGTAAAGCTTCTGTACACACTGGCATTTCTAAAAATTATAGACCCTGTACGAGACACATATGGTATTATGACCAATTGGTCAGGGAACAAATTAGAATCACTGATTTTTATTTTTATTTATTTAAAATTTCAGACAAGCTAGCATTTTTATTAGGTTTTTGGCTGTTCGTCCATCAACCATTGTAATAACTGTCCATATTACCTGGACATCAGTGGCTGTTTGAACGTATTATGACATTTGGTCTGGTATTTTGTCTACTTATTTAGCTGGCTTTTCATGGTTGTAGGAAATCAGAGGATAATTCCGTCCTAGAAATTGTTGATGATTTAATCTATTTAATTACTTCGTGACTTGTAGATTTTAGCTGTACAGATTCTGAGAGTGGGTGTTGATGTCTCAGGTGATTGTATCCCTAGGAAGTGGACCATGGGATCAGCTATTTGGTGGAGGGAACTCACCGGCTTTTGCTGTAGCAGCAATTGCAGCCTTCGCCAGTGGACTAGTAGCTATATTGGCTCTTCCACGATCTTATACTGGCAAGCCAAGAATCGTCCACGTATAAGGTATTACTACTGTATATTTTGTTTACACCCACATTCACCCAAATAGCTAGGACAAACACAAAACAAGAAATGTAGAGGAACAGAAGTCTCTACACGGTAATTCTTACTTTTCTTCAGTAAATAAAGCCACGACCCATTTCTCTTTTTTTCTGTAAAATTTACTTGAAGTCTAGAAGAACACGTAGGTCTTCTTCCAGTTGTTGTTTGTAACTTTTGGTATGAGTATCTCTATCAGCTTGTATTCCAACGGAAGTAAAATGGAACTGTAAAATTTTGTGTATCTTTTTGATACGTTGAGGGATCCACTCACACTCTTATCCTCACACTATCTTACACTTTTGGCTCTATTTTTTCGATAAAACTCAAACGGCATCGGATTTGAAATTGATATTTTATATGTATGTTCCTCTTATAAGGTTCTATGTTCCAACAAAAATTGAATACATTCCGAGACATATAACATTCCCATTTACTTCTTTAAAAATTAGCCGTTGAAGATCGACAAACTTTTAACGGTTGAAATTATTGATAAATAGTACGGTTATGTATCTTTAAATGCGCTCATTTTTGGTGCGAGCGTAGAGCCTTACAAGAAGAACATACCCGTAAAATATCATCTTCAAATCCAATGCCGTTTGGGTTTTATCAAAAAAATAGAGTCGAAAGTGTGAGATAGTGTGAGGATAAGAGTGTGAGTGGATCCTTCCTCGATACATATATATATATCATTCAGAATTTCTCTCGAAATGGACCAACCCACGTCAAATTTAGGTAGAAGTTTTGAAAGAAATTGTTGAGCCAACACCCCTTATTACTGAAAATGACTGTTATCAGAGAGCACGATTCTATGTTTGCTACACTACTCTGTCAACCGTTAATGTAGGCGGCATTGATATTTCATTTGGTTTTGGTTTTAACGAGGTTGATATCCTCACCCTTCAAGGACCATCCTCGCAGAAATTAGACCCATCTAAAAAAAAAATATGCCATCTACACTGATACTCAGTGCAAGACAGTTGATGTTCATTATATATTAACCCACTTTTTCATGTGTGTGCGTAAATGATGTAGATAGCACTAGATCATCAGTGCAGAAGTTTTTGCTTGTGCATCAACTCCATGTGACCCCATAGATACAAGTAGCATACTAGCATTCACTTAAACAAATTCCATTTTATGTCACCACGGCTATTCAAATATAAAATATGGATGTTACTTCTCCTAGCAAAGATGTTAATGAATATTGTTTTTTGTTGGATGCGGAGCATTCCTATCTCATAACGGTGTTTGCTTTATAGCTATTCATATGGAAAACTACATGCACCCATTGGTGTTGATTCGAAGAGCGGTCCTAAGGACAGCTTCGATAAGCCAAAGATATTTTGAGTCAGTGATTGCATCGATTCCTTCTGAAGATTTCTCCACTGCAGTATTGGTTGGCTACCATTGTTGGTTCGTTTGAAACGTCTTGTGGAATCCAACCAACTTTATTGCTCATATGCATTTAATGGAGGTCTAAATATATAGTTAGTGTTTTATTTATGCTGATATAAACCTCGATTAAGACACAAGTGTGGTCAGTTTCATTGAGCTTGATTGGTTTTTGTGGAGGTCTCTTTATCTTCTTTTGCTTGTGTCAGAATATTGGAACAAATTCAGTGCTTATTACATTCTTTTGTGATTAGAAATGTCTTATACCTTGTTACAAAAATAGCTTCGAATTATTTAACCCCTCTTATTTTGAGCAAGGCTTAACCTTTATGAAAAAGTATAAACCAAGAACAATACAGTACTTCCCAGTAGTAAGAATTATCTTTATGGTTTCAAGAGTTGCTTAACATAGAATTCGCAGTTTGCTTTTCATACCTGACTAAATGTGGCATTATGATTATTGTTGAAATGGTTTACAGCGTGGAGTAGGTATTACTGCTGCTATGCTTTCTTTTACTGGAATTCGTTTCCCTCTCCTCACTCCCACAGTAATTATAAAGCATAGTTTTCTATCTTCAATAATTGTCAGATGATATTCAACTGTGGCAGTATATTTCAATAAATTATGAGGTATTCAGGTCGGTTCTTTGGGAATTTATGTACCGCCTCTTTACGTGGGACTACGTCCTTGTAAATCACAGTGGAATGAATGACCCAAGTTTTGGATTTCCCTGATGTACTTTTGAATTGTTTCGAGTTTTGATAAGGTTGAACCAAGTTTCTGTCAGTGTTCAATTTGCGTAAAGAAACACTATCTCTTAATTCGATATGTTTTATTCTTGTTTGATTCATACAAGAGGGTATATACTGTAGTCTTTGGCTCAATAAAGAGACACCTTGTGAAATCTTACCCTCCCATGATCCCATCAGTTTTTTTTTTTCTTCTCTAAAATGTGGTTGAAGATGAGTCATGGGCTCATGGCTCACAGCCTCACACTAGCAGATCTAAAAAGTTGCAGTGAGAATCTTGTTCACACACATGGAGTGACTGACAAGTGGGGTTCTGAATTCCAGGGGAGTAAATTTTGTGCTAAAAAAGGAAACTGATATCTTGTAGCTGGACTGAGAAAGAAGGTAAAAAATGAGCTACTTGGGAAGGTGGGGATTCTGTTTATGTCAGATATAAACAGAACCAAAGTTTCAATCAAGAAAGAGAGAGACTCTCTTCCAGTACTTCACTGTTTGTTCAGAAGAGAAAAGGGTGTACAAATTCAATGGCTTACAATTGGATGCACATAATTGTGTTTCCTTTTATGAAGCTGTTTGCTCTCCACACTACCAGTTTTTTTATCTCACTAAAATAGAGATCTGTGGACCCTTTGACACTACATTCACTACCCCCTACTTACAAACAAGGAAAATTTTCAAAATTTAAAATCAAAATAATTAGTAAAAATAACCAAAGATAAGATATTGCACTTGGTGAAAGCACCCCTTCATACAAAAAAACCCCACTTGAAATGATGTCACTGGTTTTGCAATCCCTATTAAGGCCACCACACAAAAACTTTGTTCTTATTGATGCGGTAATCAAAAGCCACTCCATGTTTTGTTTGATACCTAAATTCCAGGAAATTTTTGGTGAAGAGATATGTAGAGTAATTTGACTACTAGAATGTCATGAATTAGCCCCACAAAAGAAAAATCCACACCTCCAATGATTTTTTAGATTAGATTGATTTACATTATTCTATAAGCTTAAAATCTAAACGAAATCCTTTAAAGGAATACAAACTCAAGTTCATGTTTTCATCAGTAAACTTCTCATGCCCACCATAAAGAGGGAAGATGAAAACTGCTGATATTATGCTTTTCTGTGGCGCCAATGGAGCCGATGGCAATAGATAAATTGCGTGTTGGGGCTGCGCAAACCCGTTAGTAATCGAATAATTGGTCTCTAAGCGCGAGCACTTACGTGTGCCTCTTCGGTTAAGGGACGTAATCTTTCACCGGGGGTGGTAGACCGGTAAGGTTCTTCATTTTCCTGGAAAATCTTATCCTTCAAACTTAATCTTCTCACAGTACTACTCCCCCAAAACTAGAATCAAAACCCCATCTTAACCAAGTAGAAACAGG
>JAJJMA010130489.1:5129-23623 GCA_023529015.1 Papaver nudicaule | reverse complement strand
CTAAACTGTTTTATGATAAGAATTGGAACTTCAAACACATTCAAATCACATATGTTTTGGTGTTAGAATTAGATGATTCATTAGGCCAGTAGACCAGTCTCAGCTAAGGACTGAAAAGTCTGTTTTAGGATGAAAGATAGCTAAAGCGCAAAGGATAAACAACATAATTTTAAGATATGGCGCGGATGTTGTTTGCAGTCTCGCACCTACCACAGACAAACTTTGTAGTACATAGCAAATATAATCCTGCAGGTTGTGAAGCTGGCAATTGGTGGACAAGGTACATACTAGCAAACAACACACGATAATTGGTCTAATGTTTGATATAGCTTTCAGGTGGTCAGATTTGCCCATCAAGATGCCTTGAGAATGAATACCCAAAAAAAATTTCCCCAAAAAAAAAAAATGCCCAAAGGAAGGATCGCTTACCCTTGGAGAATTCCGAGAAATGTTTAGATTAAAACACTTCACATTGTTGTATTATGTTCATTTCCCCTGTGGTCAAAGTACTGGGGATTCAGTGGAGTAATGTTCCGAGGATAGCTAAATGTAGGCCAGTAATTCGATAATGGAGCCTTCATGAGCATAGACCTACAGTTATTAACCAAACATACCACTCTTAACATCAGCTAATCCTAAATAGATATATAATTATTTGATACTTGCTGGTCAGATTTGGGCATGATTCAAATGGGTTATAACAATTTGGTTATGTATAAGTATGAAGCCACGAGAAAGATCCCCCGTGGACACTACACAGAATATTGTTGTGTTATGTTCATTTGACTTGTCCGGAAATTTGTGCCACAATCTTGACCGTAAGAAAGTTATATATATATATATATATATGATTTTGAAAATATAAATTGTTCCCCTATTCAGTATGGTTAGCATGAAGAATATATGAGTGATTTTTGTATGCTACCTCGCCACCAAAACTACCACTTTATGGGGTGTCTGTGTTTTGGTTGTGAAAGAACATAGTTTAGACATATGTTTAGAGATTTGAATATGTAAGAGTCGAGGGTTTTGTTGATAGTTAATTGATTAAACAGGTTTAGTAAATAAAACTATTGGAATTTGTTCATGCAAGTAATAATCAAACACGTAATTACCAATCAGATCAGATGAAGGATGAGTCTCATAGTCTCAAAAACAAAATGCAGCCCATCGGCAGTAGAAAGTGACAGTAATAGTAATAGCCTAGCCTGCTTGCTGGGCTGCAGTCAAATGTTATCCACTAAGATCAGTCCAACAAGGGTGTTTTAGGAACTTAAACAACTCTCGGTATATATATCTACAAATACCCTAAAATTTCGATACACAGTGAATGAGCGAGAGAATGTGGAGACTGCTGGTATTAGAGAGGCGGCGTGTTATAGAAGCCAGATAATCTTCCATTTCATGGTGGGTTGTGATCAAAATTCTAGTATCATTTGGGAAGCTAAAGTTTCACACATCTTAGTGGAGATCGGAGATCTTTAAATTCCTCACACAATGATATCTTCTCTCTTAAAATTAAGTTCCCTCCTGTTTTAATATCTATGATGAAAATGGTTTAGAGGGTAACTTTTTATGCTCCCACCACAAAATTCATCTCAAAAATCTTGTTTTAGGTTTCAGGAATGAGAGATATCAAGCTTTTGTTTTCTGAATTTAGTAGTTGGAAATGTATCTACATTCCAAAAGAAAAGAATAAAATAGCTGACATACTATCTAAGTTAGCTAGAGTAGATAAAGTGTCAAGAGTCTGGAATGAAAATCCTCCAAATAGCATTCGTAGTCAGCTTTTGGAGGAAGAACTACATGTAATGAGAGTTATTCTATGAATGTTGTTATTATTTTCGAAGATAATAGTTTAAATGTGAATTTCTAACTAAATAATGTAATTTCGTATTTATGTTTATGTTTTTTTTTTTAGGATGTAACGATTTTGCCCACCATAATAATCAAAATTTTGTGCATTTGCCCACCACAAACTCAGTTGCACCATAATTCGGTTTACAAACAAAACATAGAGTTATAGGCTTTAGAAATTGTAAGAGGCGGTCCTGCTTACTGGGCTGAAATCAAATACTATCCAATAAGATCAGTTCAGGGGCATTATAGTAACTGAAACACTTATGTTTTCGGTATAAAAATATACAATATCCTAACATTTGGATAGACAGAGAGGTATTGGTGTTAGTGAGGCGGCGGTGTGTTAATGGTTAATGAGTGACCGGAGAATTTTCGGTTTCTTGAATCAGATGGTGGATTATGATCGGAGTTTTGGTATCATTTGTGAAGCTCTACAAATACCATGGTGGAGATTACAGATATTTGAAATCGTTACACAATGATTTCTTCTCTTAAATCTAATTTTTGTTATTTTTTTTTGTAAGTTCATGTTCCTTAAGAGTTTTTTTCTCGGATCTTGGTACTTTCCTAATGAATCTTAGTACTCATTTCATCTCAATCATTCAACTTCATCTTCATGAACAGACTAGTATGAGTTACAAAACTCATTTCATCATCTCTCTTTCTCTGTAGTAGGAAATGCCGATACTTTGTTATAAAAAATAGATTTACTCTCTTGATATGTTTAAATATTGTTTCTCTTTGATCTGGAAAGAAAGTGATGATGATCAATAATCTGTGAGGAAGGCAGACTAATTTTTATGCGGATCAACTCCTAATGTTGTAAATCTTTTATCTAATATAATTACTTAAGCCTGAATTTGATATTTTTCTGTTTTTTTCTTTGTTGTTCTTATATATGTATCGAGTTATAAGTCCTATAAGATATCTTGTATTGTTATATCTTTGTTGTGAGGATAGCTATGCAATGAGTTATTTAGCGTTTGGGTCCTAGATTTTAGTATAGTAGAGGGTCTGGGTCCTAAGTTTGTCCAATTTAGTGATTGGGTCAAGACCAGTTAGTCAACTTGGTCAATGGACGGAACCGTTAGGGAGGTTAACGTTAAGATTAATTATCGACTATCCATTGCTCTTTCTCTTGGAAACAAAAGCTAAAGTTCAAAAATTCTCTCCGTCTCTCTTTTGTCTAATCTCTCAGGTTCACAGTTCTGTTTTTTTGCCTAAGAATCTGACGATAATCAAAACTTAGTGGTTCTGGCAAGTCTATTCATTTTAAATCGCAGGTGATGCTTGAAACAAAAAGAGTGTTTCAGATTCTCTCATAAACCAGATTATTTGCAAATGTTGGTTCAAGATGTATTTAGGTTACATCCTCGTCAGTTCTAAGAAAACCGTAAAGGATATACAAAAATCTACAGCAGATAGCAGCTATATATACTTATCACAAAATACAAAGTTCAGGGATTCATCAAATGAAATGGTCTACAAATACATTATGATCTAGCGATTTCAGGGATTCATAATGATCTAATGATCATTTTCCTTTTTAACCAAAATCCTTGTCTGTCTGTGTAGTGTAATTATCTATGCATCTTTGACAATTGTGCATTCATCTTATCTATTTCGGATCAGCGTTTTTTTGTCTGTTTCTCTCCATTGATTCAATGAAGCTAAATCAAGGTTTAACCTATATCAATCCAGAATTAGCAAGATTGGTTGGACTAAGTCGCCGTTTAGGTCAGATTTCGATTGGTTTCACCCACTTTGATTAAAACTCAGTTGACATCAAACACTTTCAGAGTTTTCTTGTTTATGTTACAGTGATAATTAGGTTTTATTTTGGACTAATATAACCTCACCAACGGTACCATTTGTTGACTGAGTTGACTAACTGGTCTATGACCCAAACACTAAATTAGACAAACTTAGGACCCAGACCCTCTACTATACCAAAATCTAGGACCCAAATGCTAAATAACTCCTATGCAATCTCTAGCATGCCTTGTCGGAGGCTTTTTTATGGAAATTGAATTGTACTGATGGTGGTTTGTAATCAACTTTGCATAACAATTCCTAAAAACTTGTAATTGCAAATTTAAAATTTCAGCACCTATTTCACATATGAACTTAACAAATATACAAGGCAACCAAGCCTGCTGTATAGCCAATCATTTGGAGGTTACAAATTTCGTGCACATGGAATTGATTTAATGAGAATCCATAAACTATGTACCCCTTCTCCGCAAATCAAACCAGAAGCAACCGCAATAATCATTAAAGTTGCTTTCTTGCTGTCAAGTTTGTGCCACACAAATACAATAAGTTTGTACCAACAAGAAACGAGATTGCCATAGCCTTATGTAACCCATTCTCCTATCTTGGATGGGGACCGTTGGGCACCTTTTGAAGTGAAGTTTTACCTTGCAAGTGACAATAATTGGAGAAGGAAAGGGATGTAATATACACCTAGTAACCTTCAAAAAAAAAATATACACCTAGTATTAAGCGAGTATTAGGAGATTTAGCGAAAGAGCTACACATAATCCTAAGGTCAATACCATCAATCTTTGCACTTGAATCACCTCCTCAATCAATCAAGTCAAAATTAACACCTAGAAAGAATTCCATCTACAACTATTAAAGAGCATATTATATATCTAACTATTAAAGATTTTGAAAGAAATAAGTATGACAAATTGAACGAGTTTAAACAACATCCAGAGCTTTGATAAAACTCGTAAAAAAAAGGCAACGAAATGTGTGAAACAAACACATACCTGGAATCATTTACATTATAAATTACACATTTCAGTGGAAATATCATTGAAAACAAGACACGGTAAAAATTGGTGTTGAAGTGTTACACTAGAAGTTGTTACCCTGTGAATTCTCCGGTGATATGCATCACCCGAGTTCCATCCTGGTCCACCTAGGTTAGATATTTCAAGAATTATCAAATTAACCACTTATACCTAGGTTACATAATAATATTTAACAACATACCTAATCCAATTGAACCAGCTATACCTAGGTTACAAAATCAAAACATAGGATTTATACCCATACTTACATATTATTAAAGCAATTGTACCTGATTTTAAAAAAATTAAAACATAGATATTAAAGCCTAATTCAAAACAAATCAAAACCTAAATCATGTACCCAAGGACTATTTCATATACTAACTTTGGAAAAAAAACAAATTAAAACAGAAATTAAAATTATGTACTCTAATTTAATCAATTGACTTACACAGATCATAACAAATCAAATTCAAATATAGGCTTGTATCCTAATTTAATCAATATACATACTCAGAATCAAAACAAAATCAAAATTAGGGTTTGGATACTTATCATGTCGTGGTACTGCCGATTCTGTCTAGGTGTTTCTAGTGGTGGTTTCGATGATGTTGTTGCTTCTGGTGGAGGAGGAGATAATGTGATTGGTGGAGATGATATCGTTGATGTTGGTGTTTTGTGGCGGTAGAGATGGTGGATGAGGAGATGTTGTGGATGGTGTCGATGGTGGAATAAGATGGCAACCATGGTGTAGGAAAGAAAGTTATTAATGGTGGAGAAGAAATACCTCCATGGTTTCTACGGTGTTTCGACACAGGAAGATGTATAGTCTAGGGAAAAAATAGTCTATCGAAAAATGACGTGTCTCTTGTCTTTTAAAACAATCTGTATGTTTTGCAGTCCCATAGGACCTGGCCACTGATAGATTTGATATCTACATCTCTGCAAACGGTTTGTATTCGATTGAATAATAAGAAAGATGAAGTTTGTTACAGAGAAAGACAGGAATATAAAGGACTCGGACTCTCTCAACTCAATAAGCTCACACGTGCTCTCGGCACATACACATCACACACACCTTGCACACACTCACAAGTACACACATTCACTCTCTTATGATTCTATGCTAATACCTCCCCTCAATCTCAAGTACTCTGAAAGATGCTAGAGATTGCACAATTACTCACATTCACTCTCTTATGAGCATTAGAAGGAACATCAGCAATAGTTGTATAGTTGCAGTTGTAAGCACAGGAGTAGAGGCAGTTACAGTTGGTGTAGTTGAAGGCATAGAGTATACAGGCAGGGGATTGTGCAAGAAAAAAAGAATAGTAGACCTGAAGTAAGTGATACTGCAGTTGATACAATAAATGGAGGACAATAGCTGTTGATGTAGATGCATGATAATAGTCAGGAATTCTAACCCTCACATAAGTAGTAGGTGAGTAAAGAGATAACCAGTCAAAGAATTCACAAATTCTGCACCAACAGTAAAAGTCACAGATCCAACTGATTTAGTAAATAGCACCATGAAGAGAAAATAACAGAACAGTTGCGAGAGACAAGTTGAATGCAACTAGCTGTCAGTAGTTGTTGCAGTAGAGAAGCAAGTGAAAGAGGCCAATTCATACCCAGATATTCACAGTATAGGTGCAGGACATAATATAAATAACAACTGACTGTAGTGAAAGGTTGAAGTAGATCCATAGTTGGTTAAAAAACCATTGAGCTGTAGTTGATTACTAGAAAATCCACATACCAATCATTGCAACAGCAGCATATATCACTCACAGCTGATCAGTACCAACAGGAAAACCTTCATTCATACCACTTATTATTGCATCAGAGCACCAAAAATCTCTTGAGAGGAGTCAAATTTTAGGTAATAAACGGAAGGAAAATGCACCATTGAAGATTGAGCTTCAAATGTATTATTCAAACATGAAAAGAGAATAACTGCAGGCTGTATATCCGCACACATACAAGCTTGAATGTAGAAAACCATCAAGAGATGAAGATTCCTTGCATAAGTGAAAGCAGAATCCAAGCTTCACTAGTCTTATTTAGCAACATGAAAGTAGAATAACCACTGGTAGCATACTACAACAATATGCAAGCAGAAAAACAGGTTGTGTACAGATCATACACAAGCTCAACAAAGTAGACTCCAATCTGTGAATCAGTACACCAACGACTCCAATTCGAAATCCAACACTATGCTTCACCATTAAAACATGCAAGACTTTCAACACAACCATGTAATCATAGGTGAGGGCTGCCGTGAAATAAGAATTGAGCATTGCAGTACGAAATTGAGCCTTAAAACACAATTGTGCAGCAACAAATTCACCTACAACATCACAACCTTCTACTGATTTTAAGAAATTAATTCACTATCAAATGGAACACCATTAAGCTTCTCCCTAACTAACAATTGTAGTAGAAATAGGCATGCTCAGATCTAATAGCACCGGGAATCAAGACAAGCAAGACTTGATAAAGAAATTAGATTTAAACCTAATTATGATGAAAACCTAGGTCGAAATTGAAATTGAATACCCGATGTTGCAGTGAATCAGAAATTGAACACAAGAAGTCATTTCTGAAGTAATCTAAAGATAGAAATCGAGATTACCAGCAGAGAATCGATCAAAACAGTTGAGGTAGAAGAATCAAGCTCCGACGAAACAAAACCGGCAAACCTAGTTAACCAAGAGCTCAAGTGAGAAGAACGATTTTCATATCTGAGTTCATGCTTGATCCAGTCTGTTGACGTAGCAGGTAGTACCAGACGAAACCCTAATTCTTTCACAGACCTCCATTAACAACTCCTCTATAACTCCATGAAACAACAGCAAAGAAGAGATCGATGATGATGATACAGCGGAAGAGTTCGGATCGCTACCCTCAGAAATTGAATTTCTGAGGTCTGATACCATGATAGATTTGATATCTACATCTCTGCAAACGGTTTGTATTCGATTGAATAATAAGAAAGATGAAGTTTGTTACAGACAAAGACAGGAATATAAAGGACTCGGACTCTCTCAACTCAATAAGATCACACATGCTCTCGGCACATACACATCACACACACCTTGCACACACTCACAAGTACACACATTCACTCTCTTATGATTCTATGCTAATAGCCACGAGCGGCCAGGTCCATATGATCAAATTTCTGAAGGTTTTTTTTAGGATGGAAGATAGCCAAAGCGCATACCTGGCAATTGGTGGACAAGGTACATACTACATACTAGCAAACAACACACGACAAGAAATGGGTCTAATGTTTGATAGTGCTTTCTATGGTCAGATTTGCCGATCAAGATGCCTAGAGAAGGATATCGCTTACCCTTGGAGAATTCTGAGAAGTGTTTAGATTCAAACACTTCCTATGTTTATTTCCCCTGTGGTCAAAGTACTGGGGATTCAGTGGAGTAGTTTCCGAGGATTGCTAAATGTGTAGGCCAATAATTCGATGAAGGAGCTTTCATGAGCTCCGACCTACGGTACGTACCTCAGTTCTTAACCAAACGTACCACTCTTAACATAGGCTAAATCCTAAATAGATAGATACTTGCTGGTCAGATTTGAGCATGATTCAAAATGGGTTATAATGATTTTGCATAAGTATGAGTTTTTTTTTTGATCGAAAGTGAGATTTTATTGAAAGAGGAGAATATACAGTGGTCTACCAGTGGTAGAGTAGAAAACAAAAAACTAAATTACATGAAAATAGATCTCCAGTTTTCAAGCACTGAACTTGAGAAGTTCAGGTGGACTCTATTGCCAGCTGCGGCCGCCCAAGCAAGAACTAGAGACTTAGCTTCAATCTCCAAATAACCATCAGTTCTGAAGTTATGTTTTTCTTCAAAGATGCGTGCATTCCTTTCCCTCCAAATTGTCCAAGTTACTGCTGCCGGGATCAGTTCCCATAAGTATAAGTGCATATATCATATCTGAAGCCACGAGAAAGATCCCCGGTTGATAAATTTAAGAGTTGTTTAGATTAAGACAATATTGTTGTGTTATGTTCATTTCACCTGTCCGGAAATTTGTGAGCCACAATCTTGACCGTAAGAAAGTTATATATGTAAATGAACCTATTTTTGTTTTATCATCTGAAAATGTAAATTGTGCCCCTATTCAGTATGGTTAGAATATATGAGTAATTTTTGTATGCTGCATCGCCACCAAAATTTAAAGTATATGGGGTGTTTGAGTTTTGGTTGTGAAACTGAAGGAACATAGTATAGACATATTAATCAAACAGGTTTATTAAATGATTGTTTCATGCAAGTAATAATCAAACACGTAATTACAATCCGATGAAGGATATCTGTCTAGCCCCTATTGCTACATCTCTTGCTAACCGAGTCTCATAGTCTCGCAAACACAATGCAGCGATATAGGCCATAGGGCCATCAGCAGTCGAAACAGTAATAGCTGATCCTGCTTGCTGGGCTGCAGTCAAATACTATCCATTAAGATCAGTCCAACAGGGGTATTTTAGTAAGTTAAACAGCACTCGGTATATATATCTGAAAATACCCTAAAATTGCGATAGATATAGAGTGAGCTAGAGAATGTGGATACTGTCGGTTACAGAGGCGGCGTGTTTTGGAAACCAGATAATTTTCCATTTCCTGAATCAGATGGTGGGTTGTGATCGGAATTCTGGTATGATATGGGAACCATCACGCACCATGTTGGAGATTTAAGATCTTTGAAATTCTCACACAATGATATCTTTTCTCAAAACTAAGTTATCTTCTGGGATTCAACTTATATGTTGAAAGATGTTAAAAGGGTTACTTTTTCTACTGCCACGACTGTTTAACTTCATGAAGACTGATATTTTAGTTACAAAATTCATCTCAAAAATCTTGTTTTGAAAATCCGGAAGGTGAGATATTTTGTAAATTTTGTTACTTATTTTTTCTGAAGGTTCATAGTTACACTGTTTAATTTCTATATAAGTGATGGAACTTGTTATTTATGTTTATGCTTGCTTTTATGATGTTAGGCTTGATGGATAACTGGGTAATGTTATTAGATTCCTATTTGTGAAATCAGTTTTGTTTGCTTGTTAATTTAGTCACTTTCTTATTACTTCGTTGAAGCTTCATTTTTTTTTTTGATGTTTTCGTGTAAGTTCTAACTTGGTGAATATAGGTCCTTTATGGTAGAACAGGAAGGAAAATCCCAACGAATTAGGTGATTTTAAATGCTCATTAGTCTATTCTTGATACAAAGTTTTGGCTCCTTCATTTTCTAGCCACAATGGTTTTACTCTTTAGGTGGGTGAATGTCATGGATATGCACCATGAGATTGGAGGATACCAGTCTGAAAGTTTAGAGTACTGAAAGAGAAAATAATTAGTTAGTAGCATAATCAGAGATGATGATGATAAGATTGAAAATGAACAAGATAAAGAAAGGTTCCATTACAGAGGAAAGAAGAACTCGTACAGAGTAAAGCTGTTCTTGACAGACAACAAAACAAAAGCAGACAGACACATTAAATACTAGCAACAGAAATAACGGTCCGTACAGCACAGGCTGGGACAGGCTGTCAAGCCAAAAGAGAACCGTAGATGTTACTAGATAAGAACGGTCACAGATGAACATCTAAGGTGTATTACTATTAGTTAGAAGGTGCTGCAAGTTGAAATCAGTACAAACTAGAAGGTTGAAAGTTTACTTGTTCCACTATATATTCCGAACTCGGTTTACAGTTTACGCACTTAATTAAAACGCACATTGGTAAACTGACTGTTGGTGTTGAAATTTGTATCCAGTTGTCAACATATGACCTTCAGCCCAACTTTGTCCGTTCTTCTTGTCTATTGTCGTCAGTGCAGCTCTAAGCTGGGATGAGAAAAGATGGTTAACAAAACGCTAGGTCTTGTTATGACATTTCAAAGAGAAGAGTGATGAGAATCAAAAATTTGTGCACTTGCCTCTGAAAATGATATGCCCACCACAATAATCAAACAAGCCGAAAGATATTCTCAAACATGAACAAAAACAGATCCAAATCTCCTTAGTCTCAGCCAAGGACCGAAGAGTCTGTTTTAGAATGGAAGACAACTAAAACGTACATATGATAATTAAACACAATCTAAGATGTCGCTCAGCTGTTACTTGCAGGGTAGCAACTACTGTTGAGATTATTAGTCGCACATTGTATGAGCATCCTAAAATCGTGCAGTTAATAATCCTATTGGCCACTCCACTCGTTGCCAATTAGTGTTGAATTGGATGCCCGCATTCTAATATGGTATAAGAGCGGATGTTTGGGTGGTGTGTGGACAATGTTTAGCCCGTTAAGGGATTTATTGACCCGATTAGGGTATTGTTGGACCCAGTAAGGGTACCGTTTATTTTGAAATTTGACCCATGAAGGGTCTTCTTTGTCCCCGGCTCCGTGTGAGGGGGAGTGTTGAGAATAGTCCCGCATCGCCTCATATCCTGGATATGTGATATATATAAGTCTTGGGCAACCCTAACCTTGTAAGCCGGTTTTCGCCTCGCATCTTGGATATGCGACATATATAAGTCTTGGGCAACCCTAACTTTGTAAGCCGGCTTTCAAGGTTAGTTACGCCCATGGATTTCTACACGGTATCAGAGCAGGCTATTTGTGACGAGTCTAAAATGACCGCACTTCTACTCCGCGCTACCGATTATATGTCCACGTGTTAGACCCAACGAGGCTACACGTGAGGGGGCGTATTGAGATTATTAGTCTCACATTGTATGGGCATCCTAAGATCCTGCAGTTAATAACCTTATAGGCCACTCAACTCCACTCATTGCCAATTGGGTTTGAGTTGGATGCCCGCATTCTAATAACTATATTACGAGATTGGCACTAGTGGACATGATACATGTCATGGCAAACAAGACAAGATAAAAATTGGTGTCAAGCGTTACACTGAAAGTTGCTGCTCTGTGGAGTTCTAAGTCCCAAGTGGAGTTTTCAACTCTTTTACTTTTGAACCAGAAGGTTTGACAAACTCAGCTGCATCATAATTCTTTAGAAATTGTAATAACAGCCGGTCCTGCTTACTGAGCTGCAATTAAATACTACTATTCATTAAGATTAGTGCAGGGCATTATAGTAACTTAAAACTTAAGTTTTCAGTATATAAATGTTCAATACCCTAAAATTTCGATAGATAGGGAGATATTGGTGTTGGGGAGGGGGCGGTGTGCTAAATGCAATCAGCGACCGGAGAATTCTTCAGTTTCCAGAATCAGATGATGGGTTATGATCGGACTTTTGGTGTTATTTGGAAAGCTTTACAGATACCATGGTGGAAATTACAGATCTTTAAAATCGTCACACAGTGATTTTTTCTCTAAAATCTAAGTTATTTGCATCTTAATGATGGACTTTCTTAAGAGTTTTTCCTCAGTTCAATCATTCAACTTCATCGTTATGAAGAGAGCAGTATGAGTTACAAAACTCATTTCATCATCTCTTTTTGGGTAGTAGGAACTGGCGATACTTTGTTACAAATATTTTTGCTTAGATTTACTTTTTTGAGATGTTTAAATGTTGTTTCCCTTTGATGCTGGATAGAAATTGATGATGATTAATAATCTGAAGCACTAATTTAGATTTAGATAAGCTCTTAATGTTGTACTCCCTCCGTCCCATTTTAAATGACCGCTTTGACTAAGTCAAAAAAATAAGGAGACTATATGAATTTCCTAGTGTACCCTTATTAAATATGGAGAGAATAAAAAAAATTCTGTTTTTAGGTAGGAAATAAAAAAGAGAAAATATATGCATTTATTTTTTATAACTATAAAAAGAAAAAAGAATATAAATATTATTAAAAGAATATATATTTATGAATTTGTTTCCAATTTATCTAGATATTGTTTAAGGGTATATCTGCGAGTTTGTTGGAAAAATACAGATATAATTAGAAGCTGGTCACATTTTTGAGACAAATGAAAATAGAAATTAGGTCATTTAAATTGGGACAGAGGGAGTAAATCTTTTATCCAATTAAACTACTTAAAGCCTCAATTTGATATTTTTCTAGCTTTTCCTTTTGTTGGTATATATTGAGTTGTAGGTGTTGTAAGATATCGTATATTGTTTGGATCTTTGTTTTGTAGATGGTTATGCAATTTCTAGCATGCCTTGTCGGATGCTTTTTTTTCTGGAAGTTGAATTGAACTAATGGTGGTTTGTAATCAACTTTGCATAACCATTCCTAAAAACTTGTAATTTAAAATTCAAACAAACCCCTTACTCCCTCCGTCCCATTTTAAATATCCGCTTTGACTAAGTCAAAAAAAATAAGGAGACCCAATGAATTTTCTACTGTAATAAATATAGAGAATAAGTGAATTTCTATTTTAAGTAGGAAATAATATTGAGAAAATAAACGACTTTATTTTTATAACTATAAAAAAAAATGAATATAACTATAAAAGGAAAAAGAATATAGATTTTAAATTTGTTTCCAATTTATCAAGATATTTTTTAAGGGTATATCTAAAAGTTTGCTGAAAAAATACAGATATAATTAGAAGCTGGATACATTTTTTAGACAAATGAAAATATTAATAAGGACAGTTAAAATGGGACATAGGAAGTATAGTATAGAAAAATTTCGGCACTTAAGCCTGTTGTCAAGGCAGACCCTGGTCCTATGCGACCAGTTCATCGAATTTGGCCACAAAATTTTTGGGCCACAATTTACATGTACTTCATATATTATTAATTCGAATCTGAATCAGAATCAACATGAATAAAAGAGTTTGGCAACAAGCTGAGCTCCAATATTTTTTTGAAGCACAACCCCAATCCTATAAAATAGAAAATCTCCCACTTCATTTTTTTTTCTTTTTTTGAGTTTTTTGTAATTAAATTTTGGTACCATTAATTTTTAGTACTGATTCTATGGAGCATGAAATGTCTTCATTAATAGACTATCAATTATACTTGATATGCTTATGAAAATGTACGAAGACAAGCTATTTTTGAGTGACCAGAAAATGGAAGAACTCTTGCTTCATTAACAGACAGACCATGCTTCAATTAATTTAATTCTAATTTCCTTTTTCTGCTACTTTGATTTAAGGATACAAGTAGTTCCTTTTTTAAAATTGTTTATTACACATCTAACAGCCAATTATAAGACTTAAAATGTATTTTAAGATACTGTTTACTATCATCAGGCAAGTGTTCTAGTTAGCTTGTATGTATTGTCCCTGAACTTCATGAGTCACTTTATGTAAGTGCCTTACATCTGCAAGAAGAGCTCTCAACGATTAAGTAATGTTCATAATTTCACAATGTCAGATGAAATCTGACATGATAAGAGCTCTCAACAACTACGTGCTAATTATAACATTGTATTCCTCCATCTATTTGCTTAGATAATTGTATTGTTTTAGCTTTATTCTTACCCATCTTTGAAAGTTTGAACTTCGAAACTATGTTATGCTTTTACATCATTTAGCCTTGCCACTGATAGCCTGTTACGAACCATTTGCATTCAATTTGTTTATGGTTGGTAGAATGACTTCAAATACACAGTTCTTTGCTTAAGTTTTAAACTCCACTCTTTTTAGGGGGGCCACAAAAAAAAATCACATTGGGCCACAAAATTGTCAGGGCCGGCCTTGCCTGCTGTAGCCATTTATTTGGAGGTAATCCGACCAGCTATGCTCTATGGGGCAGAGTGCTGGGAAACCAAAGCAGAGCACCTAGGGAAAGCTGAAATATGTGTTAAGTAATCCTAGGAATGGACTTGACGACCTAGGGAGATCCACGGATGCGCCCTTGACACATGCCGCCCCTTGGGTTTAGCTCGGATTACCTAACCTTTGGCTAACGTGCATCATGCGGTAGTAATGCTGGTAAGGTTTGCTTCTGACAAGCTGACGATTCTTCAAGAAACTGGGGAGCGGATCACCTACGGATACAAGCAGGTTGAGGGCGATATACTGGGCATGACAAGGGAATTCACAATACAATTGCAAAAGCGAACTGTTACTGAAGTTTGTGGGTTGGGTAGCGCTGCAAAGCGTAAGTGATGTAAGCCTTGTGCTTGCGTTAATTACGGCTATCCGCCCGCGTACGGGACCCTGAGTCATTTATGGCATTAGTTAAAGGGCGGCTCCTCAGTTGCCTGTAAATTTAGGCTCTTCCTTACGCGACTAACCGGTTACTTAATCGCGGAAAGCGGCAAGCAAACACTCATTAGAGTTGCTGCAACACATCGCCTAACAGCTATGAAAACAAGGCCAAACCATGAGGGTAGCATCCAAGTCTCGAACATGGCTTGCTAGTTCACTCCGCAAAACACCAAACCCGAAGTATTACCTACCCGTTCTTTGCAACTGGTAATACTTCAATGGGATATGAGTGCTTCCAGATGGATGGAGTTGATGCAGAAAAATCCATTAGCTATGTAAACCTTCTCCGCACATCAAACCAGAAGCAACCACATTAATCAATCAAGATGCTTTGTTGCTGTCAAGTTTGTGCCACACAAATACAATAAGCTTGCACCAATAAGAAACGAGATTGCCATACCCATTTTCCTATCTTGGATGGGGAACGTTGGGCACCTTTTGTAGTGAAGCTTTATCTTGCAAGTGACAATATACACCTAGAATTGCGCGAAAGAGCTACATATAATCCTATGGTCAATACCATCAATCTTTGCACTCGAATCCCCTCCTCAATCAATCTAGTCAAAATTAACACCTAGAAATAATTCCATCTACAACTATTGAAGGGCATATTATATACTTCTTACCTAACTAGATTCATCTTACACTCTTGCTGAAGGATTTTGAAAGAAAGAAATACGACAAATTGAATGAAATTAAACAACACCCAGAGCTCTGATAAACTTGTAAGACACGCAACGAATTACATTTAACCTTAAATCTATGCGAAACAAACACACTTGAATCAATGACAAAAGGATGAGTCTCATAGTCTCACAAACAAAATGAGCGATACAGCCCATCGGCCGTAGCCTGCTTGCTGGGCCGCAATTAAATACTATCCATTAAGATCAGTCCAACAAGGGCATTTTAGTAACCTAAACAGCTCTCGTATATATATATATCTACAATACCCTAAAATTTTGATAGATAGAGTGAGTGAGACAAAGTGGAGGAGACTGCTGGTGTTAGAGTGGCGGCGGTGTGTTGAAGGTAAAACTGAAGAATTCTTTAATTTCCAAAATCAGATGGTGGATTGTGATCAGAATATTGGTATCATGTGGGAAGCTTTGCACATACCCTTGGTCAGAGAGTTTGATGACAAATCTTTAAAATCACCATACAATGATTTCTTCTCTCAAAACGAAGTTAGAACTTTAATTTCATGATCGACGATGAAAGTTATTAAGGTTTTGTGTTTTCAGGTATGGCTTCTACAGTGCCCCCAAGCACCATTTCTACATCTTTATTAGGGGAGAAATAACTGAAATTTAGAATGTTTGTTCCAACTTTTTAGTTTTGTGCAACGAAGTTTAAATGTTTGATTTCTATGTATGGAAATGTATGGAGTTTATTGATTTACGTAAATGCTATTTTCTTGGATGTTTCTTTTCTATTTTGAGTTTTATGTAGTATTGTCTTTTATGGTAGAACTGGAACTATAATCACAGCAAATTGAGTAATGCCGAGAATTGTTTGATCTCGTACCGTAAAGATTTCTTAGGATGCAGTAGTTCCCAACTGAAGTTCTTGTTTGTGCTTAGTTGCCAAAGGTGATAAACGGATTTTTTCATGTGCAGTTAGTTATTCACATGTTCTGGTATGACAAGAACAAATATCTTAGTGGTGAGACTTGTTAACTGAAACAAAACTGAAACAGATCGTCTACATACAACTATTCATCATTTTCAATATATGTAACCCATTATTAAAAATGCTTCTTTACATACTCAATACAATCTATGCCTTCAATACATCATCACCAATCAACATTAATCATGACAAACAACCAAACTTGCATCAAGGGTTTTCAGACCAAACATCTCCAAACTAGTCTTGAAAGTAAGTGGTAATTTTGTGAACCTCCTAGTGCTTCTGCTAGGATGCAATAATCTCCAACTGCTGCTAGTTCGTGTTTGTGCTGAGCTGCTAAAGGTGATAATGGGGTTTTCATGAGCAGTTGTGTGCACCAGTACTAGTCATAATCACCATAGTTCGTACTTCAGTACACATGGTGGTTGTGCATCTCCAATTGCTTCTGCACAGACGAGTGTGGATGCCGTACATTTCCACAGTGGTTCCTGTTTGTGCTCTTTTCGGTTGTTAGATATGATAAGTGTCTGTTTTTTTCTGTATGTTTTTAGTCTGTTAGCTCTTTGCTAGGTCTGCTCTTGGGGTTCACTTGTTTTTGTTCCCCCTTTTTTTTTGGTTGGTTATGGTCTGAGGACATATTTCATGTTCCCCATTCTTTATCATCTATAAAAATTTTATTTACCGATCAAAAAATAAATAAAGAGGCATTCATGATTCATGAGCTAAAGCCGATGGTACCTCAGTCCTTAAACAGATATGCCACTCTTGATAGAGGTTAAATAGATAGTTTTTTGCACTATGGGATTATAGCAAGTTTGTTCCTGTATAGTCAGTATTAGCGCATGTTTTATCTGCTGCCACCAAAAAGTCCCCCCTTACATTTTATTTTGTGGATTTATACCATAGATGGTGATATAAATAAGCCTGCACCAACCAGTTGATTTTGCTTAAAACCTCGCAGTTCCAAACCTTTAGTCACTACACCATTTGGGGGGTTTACCAACATACTATAAGTGCTGCTAAAAATTCAGGCTGATTTATTGCAACACAAATACAGTGTTCAGAATCCTATGTTGCAAATGTGCTGGGGGGTGTTTGCAGCACTCTATTTGTGTATTTTAATTAATTAAAAACAACACAAATAAGTGCTGCTTTAATTCAGCAACACTTCTTTTAAATTACCCTGAAACAACATGTGGCACCGAGCTGGCGACATACGTGGCACCGCCTGCCAACAATGCACGACAGGTGTCAAAGAGCTGAACCAACCAATTAACGACACGTGTCAGAGAGATATCCAACAAATTGACGACATGTGTCGATCAGCAAGCCAATAAATGGACGACACGGGTCAGAAAGCTGACAAATAAATTGACGACACGTGTCCGTCTAAAAACCAATAAAAGGATGACACGTGTCAGAGAGCTGGCCAACCAATAGACGACACGTGTCAGGAAGCTATCCAATAAATGGTCTACACGTGTCAAAAATCTGGCCAATAAATGATAAACACGTGGCAACCTGCGAACTAATGAATGGATGACATGTGGCAGACAATTGGCCAACTGCTGTACGACACGTGTCTCCGAGCTATCCAATAATTGGAAGGCACGTGTCATCGTGGAAACCAATTAATGGATGTCACGTGTCGTAGTGCAGACCATTGAACGGAAGACACGTGTCTCCGAGCTGTCCAACACAAAGATGACATCTGTCACCGGGATTTATGTCAGTTCTGTTACCGGATGTCAGTCCGGTAACCGGAGGGTGTCAGATTCCGGTTACCTGAAGGTGCCAGATTCTGGTCACCTGGAAATTCAAATAACAAAATGTGCAATTTTCATTTCAAAACAATTTTCATTCACAAAAAGTCTGGTTCAAAACCATTTACATTTCTCATTTGATTCCATTTACATTCACAAAAAGTATACTTTATACTTGTATACGCAAGCAGACTACCTAAGCTGCTGCACAAAAGAGCAAGCAGACTACCTAAGCTGCTGCACAAAAGAGTATATCTAAGCA
>JAJJMA010130488.1:14529-32456 GCA_023529015.1 Papaver nudicaule | reverse complement strand
GCCGCGCATGAGACCATATTTTGCATACACTTGTAGACAAAATTATTAGTTCTAGGGGTTGTTTGAATAGCCCAAACCTTGTCCCAAGGAGAGTTTTGAAGGACTCCATGATTTGTTAAAGCATTGTATAGAGATTTAGTGGAGAAGTTTCCATCTGGTTCTAGTAACCACCTAGGGGAGTCCCTACTGTTGGGGTTAGTTGAAATGCTAAGAATTGTATCAGCTGTTGGATTATCAAAAACATCTCTAATCAAAACAGTATTCCAAGTGGTTGTAAGGTTAATAAGATCCATAACAAAGACTAGATTATTGAGCACAGGTGGTTCAGGCAAAGGAAATATGCCTGGAATCCATCTGTCTTTCCATATTATTGTTGTTTCTCCATTGCCAGTATCCCAAAAGCAATAAGGCTTAATGTAGCTCAGTTCTTTTTGAATACATAACCACATCCAGGAGCCTGTTTTGTCTTATCATCTAATGGGTGAGAACAATTTCTAAAATATTTAGTTCTAAGAAGTTGAGCCCACGAAGCCTCCGGATTGGACACCAAGTTCCAAGCCAATCTTCTTAATTGAGCTTTGTTATTAGCTTTAAGTTCCCCACATCCTAATCCTCCTAAGTTAGTTGGTTTGCATAAAGCATCCCAAGCTTTTAAGATTAAATCTCTTTTACCTTCCTTCTTTCCCCACCAGAATTTTTTTTGTTATTAATTTACCAAATTTGTTTGGAAAGTTAAAGAAGATTCCTGATTTCTGAAAATTTATACTCTGGCCTGAAGCCGCGCAGAAGCTATTTAAAATCTTGAGCAGGTTTCTAGCTTCAACTAAACTAGCTTGTGTGAAAATTATACAATCATCCGCAAATAGCAGATGAGTGATGGGTACACTACCCCTAGCAACTCTAATGCCATGAATCAGACCTTGTTGTTCACCTTGTTTTAGCAACCTAGTAAGGCCTTCCATACAAAGTAAAAACAGATAGGGAGACAGAGGGTCCCCCTGTCTAATTCCCTAGAAGGAGTAAAGAATTTTCGTGGAATTCCATTGCAAAGGACAGCTATAGCCGGCGTGCTGATGCATTGGAATATTAAGCTACACAAATCTTTGGAAAAACCCAATTTTTCCATGATAGTCATGAGATAAGGCCAACTTACTCTATCAAAAGTCTTACTCATGTCTAGCTTTAAGCCCATTAAACCTACTACCTTTTTATATATATATATATATTTATGCATTTTATGAATAAGCTCTTGAGACATAACTATGTTATCAGTGATTTTCCTATTTTTCATAAAAGCTGATTGAAAGGGAGAGATGATTCTAGAAAGGATGGGTCTGATTCTATTTGCTAAGATTTTAGAGATAATCTTATAAGTAGTGTTACATAAGCTAATGGGTCGAAAATCACTAGGAGAAGCAGGGTTATCTATTTTTGGAATTAAAGTTAGAAAAGTAGTATTTATTTCTTTTAGAAGATGTTTTGTTTGGAAAAATTGTTGAACCATAAGGGTTACATCATGCTGAATTAAGGGCCATTGATGAGTAAAAAAATTTACATTAAACCCATCCGGGCCGGGGGATTTATTTGAGGCTAGGGCTTTAACTACATTGGTGATCTCTAGACTAGTTGGGATAGCGTAAGAAAACTGTTTTCATTAGGAGTGACTTCAGATTGAAATAGATCTAAGAAGTCATTATCAGATGAAGAAAAGGGCTCATTAGCTATGTTCCTAAAGTGATTAGTTAGGGTTTCAGAGATATCCCTGTGATTGGTGTGAGTGTTACCAATAGTGTCAGTGATAGCTGTAATGCGCATTTTTCTTCTTCAATTAAGAGTACAACTGTGAAAAAATCTAGTGTTTCTATCCCCAATTGAATGTGATTATCTTTACATTTTTCTTTCCATATCTTTTCTTCTTGATCGTAAATGATTACTAAATCTCCTATATTATCTTCTAATTCCTGGTCTTTATCTCCTAGACTATTACTAGCATGAAGTCTATCTATCTTGTCCAGAATGTTCCTGATGTTTGTTGCCAAACACTTCTCGATTCCACTTTGTTAAGTCTTTTTTTTACCAATTTTAGCTTACTTACTACTGTGAATTGAGGAGACCCTCTGAAAGTGGAGTCCCAACATTGTTGGATAATTTCTAGGGCTTCTGGAATTTCCAACCAGAGACTAAAGAACCTATATGGAGTTGCTTCTTGAAACAACCGGATTTCAAGAAAGTGATTTCAAGAAGATGGAACAACATTAATGGAGGAAAAAGAAAATGGATTGAAGATCCTCTATACCATGGTAACACAGCTTATACAGTTGTACAACCGACATTACCATGACAGTCATTGTTAAGAGTAACAGGCACCATACACATGTAGACAGATGATTTTTTTTTTTTGAATCGTAAAGGTTGTATTAAAGTTGGATCGAAGCCCACTACCTACAAGAGCTAGGTAGCTAGGCAAAGAAATAAAGAAAAATCCCTCCCACCCTGATGAAGACGAGTTTCGAACTCAGGTCACCGGCGTCATCACCCTACGACTTTACCACTCTACTACAATGACAGATGATAATGAAGAAACGGAAAACTATCCTACACAGCCGTACAATGCTAGAATCTGTTGTTCACTACTTCAAGCATGATTACCTCAGTCTTGTAACTATCACTTTGTGGCAGATTTGAAATCCAGCTGCAATACACTTTTTAGAGAATCACAACCCTAATACTACCCTTAACATTCATAGCTAAAGCAATTGTGCATTACCAACCACATAAAAAAAAAAAAAAAGCTGATTCTGGGGCTTCGGAAAATAGTGAAGCCCTCGGATTTTACTTCAAATGTCCACCCGAATTATAGAGGGGTGTCAAAAGATCGTGAAATGACTAAGTTATCCTTATACTTATTACACCCCACTTACAAATTATAACACCCTACTTAATATTTTTCCTAATCTAATTTAAATCAAAAACCAAACATATCAAAACTTAAAAATCAAAACATCAAAAAATTTCCCCTTCTCCTCTCTTCTCCTACTTCACTTATCTCCTCCAAAATTTTCATTTTCGATTTTTTGATCATGGATGCAACCAACAATGGTAGAACAATGGAGTACCAAAGATAACCATCTAAACCCACTCTTTGGTATTGATTTGGTGCTAAAACTAGGTAAGATTCACTCCATGAAAATCAAAAAACGAGTACCAGAGATACTTACGGCTCGCATCTGAAGAACAGCTAGCCGTAAGTTTACCATTAAAGCTTCAGATCCAAGACGTAAGTTAATATTAGTAGCCGTAACTTCCTTACGGCTAATACCGATACTATACTTAGCAGCCGTAAGTGCAATGTAAATCAAAAATTTGTGTCGCAAGGTTACCAGCCGTAAGTACAAGTTAGCAGCCGTAACTAATTTTGTGAATGAATTTCTTATGTTTACTGATGGTGTTGTTTGGGCAGGTTATTGTTTCTCATTCGCCAACCTTTTTGCAGTTTCTTCTGCTGCATGAAGCTCCACAGTGTTACGTCATTTATATGTGTTTGAAGAGCAACACAAATCTCTTCTCCCTGCAGAGTTGCAGTTTAATTAGCATCCAAAAGACAAACACAATTTAGGAAAGGATGTGTGGAAAAAAAAAGTAGAGCTATTCAAAAACCTGCTTAGTTTCAAACTGGAATATATGCAGGACCTGCATGCAACTCTCATCTTAAAGAAAACTGCAGTATTGCTGCTACCGAATTGCATTATGTCTCTTAGTTCAGCAGAGTGTAAATATTCTTTAGGAACCGGACGAAAGAAATGAACCTAGATGGCATGAAAAAACCATCTTATTAAGCTTCATATCATGATGGTAAATCTTTAGGAAGGTCATTCCAACTTTGCATTAATTTAAACTGCAGACTTACCCCACGCTTATTGATGCCTAAAGTGATACGACCTGGAAGTAATCCAATGGGATCATCAATCTTCCGAACACTAAAGAATACTGAGTTTCCATATGGAAGGATTCTTAGAATTCGAAGAAATTGTTGTCTAGCATCATCTTTTGACAAATGCTCCTAAATAAAAAGCAAAAGGTGTTAATAGAAAAAGATTATTAAGCAAAAAAGATAACCAGAACATCCGAAGATGATCCTCACCATCAGACGGTAACGAGAAAGGATATCTTGCTCCCAATCCCGCTTTGCTCGAGTAATTGCAATTTGTCTAGGTAAGAACCTTTCAAGAAGTGACGTCCAGTCACTCCATAGTTACGGCTGCTAACTTGTACAACTTAGCAGCCGTAAGTTTAGTTACGGCTGCTAACTTGTACTTACGGCTGGTAACCTGGCGACATAAAAATTTTGATTTACATTGCACTTACGGCTGCTAACTAGAGTATCGGTATTAGCCGTAAATAAGTTACGGCTACTAATATTAACTTACGTCTTGGATCTGAACCTTTAATGGCAAAGTAACTTACGGCTAGCTGTTCTTCAGATTCCAGCCGTAAGTACTTCTGGTTCACGAATTTTGATTTCATGGAGTGAATCTGACCTAGTTTTCAATACAAATGAGTGGTTTTAGATGCTTATATTAGGTGCTCCATTGTTCCACCATTGTTGGTTGCATCCACGATAAAAAAAAAAAAAAAAAAACTTATAGCCGGCGGCGGCGGCGGTGACAGTGGCGGTGGAGGCGGCGGTAATGGTGTAAAAACACCATGACTTAATTATTTTTTGATTATCAGTTTAATCAAGTTTAATTTAGTTAATTATGTGGTAACTAATTAAACACTAAACATAAAGGGGTAGTTTTGGTATTAAAAAGAAAATTACATAGGGGGAGAGCCAAATTACTTCAGGGAACCAGAAGTCTGAGGGCATCGTTTTTTTCCGAAGCCCCAGAATCAGCTATCAAAAAAAAATCTCAATCTATATACTGCTCAGTTGCATACTCAAGTCATTCCCGTATTAACTTGATCACATCTAACATAGTTTCTCATACATCTCTGTTCATTTTTATAGGAATGTAGAGTTTTCTAAGAAGAACGTATCATCAAAATACTAGCTTCAAATTCCTCGTCGTTTTAGTTTTATTAAAAAAATAATGGTGCATGAAATTGTAAGATATTGTTTATCTGAGATTGATCATTTGCAAAATAAAAAATCATTTCTTCACAACTTTATCGAAATGTTATTTCACAAGTAAAATTGATGGGATGATACTAACCAACCTGCACTAGATTACATTGCTTAGAGTCTCGTGGCCATTATTGAGGCCGAGCAACGAAATATGTTACCATTAAAAGTAGAGATAAATTAATCTGATGAATCAAATTGCTATCTTTATACTGTCAGTCAATATGCTTTCTTGAGCGCATGGAAAGAAGATTTGTACCTTTGAGCTAAACCAAACATCCCTAGAGTGCCACCTGTATGAAGCATCACAATTTTCGTATCCCCTTTGCAAGAGGAGGAAGCTTCTATTCTGCAAAGGCGAGTCGCTTGTTCCCAAGCTGCCAAGGTGTAGACAGGGTCCAGTAGAATACCACTTTGCTGAGCAATTTTCTGGCATGTCTCTATTTCTCCTTTCAAAACATTGCCAAATCTGAAAAACCAAAAAGCGTTGGTTCAGGGACAGATTTATCCATATGGGGAAATTTAGGAACATAGGATGTCAGGCATCAATTACACCTTCTACCTTTATCATAATTTACCTAGGTACTACAAACGAGTATTTGTAACAGAAACAAAATTTGGGTTTGTCGATTCCGGTGATGCCTTAAGCGCTAATATAACATGAATGTCAGATTAAAAGAATATTTAACAAGCAGCGCAAATGGCTAATAGTAATAAGCAAGACGGAGTATAGCTTACTTTCTTGGATTCATTCTGTCTACCCATTGCACAATGCTGTCATTATCACCACTTAATGACTGGTCCAGATTCTGTGAGCAACAAAAACTTTTGAAATCAGATATCAAGCGCTTTTCTTGCTTCCTGTATCCTTCAACAGTATCAGCCAACATCACTCCAATTATCTCCCACGGCAAGCTGACATATAAGGAACTAACCATTAGCCATATCTTGGAGATCCACACCTCATGTGTATATGGAAGTCATATTGTAAAATGAACCCCACCCAAAACAAATAGCTCCGAGTCCTAAACCAACAGCTGTGGTACCAGTCCCACAATCAATAACAATTTTCAAGGGTTGTTTTTTCCCAAATATATGATCTTGAGACAAGTATTCCACGAGGCGAATGAAACCTGCAGAAGATCAAAGGTAAAAAAGATTCTACTTAGGCTACCAAGATGAAAGTTCATAAAGCTACTAAAAAGTGATCCTACCGCTTTGCAGGATTTCTATTACCTAACAGTCCAGCAAAATCTCCTGCACCCTCATTTATAACGACAACCTTTCTCTGATGATTCTCAGCGTTTGACCCTGAGATGACACTCTTGGAAAGAATCGGCACAGAGTTCACTTCCTTAGATTTTTGGGTGGTAATAGATTCGTTAAGAATATCGCTAAACCATATCACAGAACCAGTGTATCCTGCCACCAAAGCAGCATGCCCACTTAGCATCTCTTCCCTCTTAGCATACCGAGATCTTGGAACATATATCGCATTTCCATACATCGTGGTTATCAAATTGTAGCCTGTTGGAATATCAGGCTGTTCTCCACGTAGTAGTAAATGTGATGCTAGTCCTCTCTCAGCACAAGAAACAGCTGCATAACAAGCGAGAGTGTGAGACTACTTCAGTAACAAGTTATTTCATAGATTATTGCAATGAAGGAACACAGCAAAGCTAACCAATATTTACACTGAATGGATCATGAAATTCCTACCAACAGCTGCTGCATGTGCACTTTGACAACCTCCACAAGTAACCTGATGAAGTTGTCAACAGTATGTTACGTACTCGAACAACGCACCTTAGTTTTCTTGATCATGCTTAAATTTACAGATCAATGAAAGAACAAAAATAAGGTGCAACTTGCACAAACCATATGCAAAATTAACCAGGGAGGTTCTGGCGGAAATATACTTACACACATGTGGAGCATGTTCAGAGAAAAGTGGGAGGGTTATAATTTATAAAATGAATACATATAGAAAATTTCCTCATGCCGAAGAAAAACAACAATGGTTTGATATCAATTTTACAATTCCAACTGGATAGCTCCATTTGTCGTCATTAAAATCAACGAAAGCACTTTACGGGTAAACTCATTAAACTAATTTGGTTTTGTGTGACCTGATCAATACATACTAATAATAACGCGAACAGCATAGCATATTGAAAAAGTTTTTCACACTTCACTACAATGAGATATTAAAAAATAAGAAACATATGCAACTGTGCAAGTATTGTACGTACTAGTTCAGAGAATGATATCTCACCACATCAGTAACAAAACAATCCTCTACAAGAGGAAGCAAACCGTCCAACTTTCTCGCTTTGTTACCATTCACAAGGGGATGCAACAAATCATCTCGCACAACATAAAACGACAAGCCTTGTCTTTCCTTCATCATTTCATAGCCCAAAGATGGTCTAGTATCATTTAAAAAAGAATATCCAACAGACGTTTCATTTTCTTCAGACTGTTGTTGAAGCTCGTTGATTTCTAGCTTTACTTGGTGAATCTTTGTATCTGGACAAGCCAACGCCCACCTTCTGTCAAGCAATTCCGACATAAATGTTCTATCCCATTGTTTCAAGCAAGAAATACCCTGGAAATAAAATCAACTAACTATCAAATGTTAATGGCAATCATCCAAGTTGTTCCCTAAGAAGATATAAAAGCATTTTCAAAGTATGAAATTCTTCATCTATATCCTAACTAAACATTTTTTCTCTAGGCATAGTTACCAAAGTGAATAACACAGAGTAATTCTTTCTTTTCTTTTTCTTTTTCTTTTTGAAGAATAGTTACAAGATATTGCCAGCTCCAATCTGCTGTATTGGGGATAAGAAAGAGACTAGCAAGGGGAACCAATTCACAATAGAAAACCACCTATCTATACTAAAAAGCAACCACTGGGTAACTAAGTAAATTCAGTTATGGGTGATGCTTCTTTACTCACCATACAACTCAAGCAAATTGACACAAACTATTTTCCCTTGAATACAACAGCTTGGTATTTTGTTATAGCTTAACATATGAACAAATATGTATAGCTCACGTAAAGGTGGATGCAGTAAAAAGTTAATCCTGATGCAGGATAAGAATGAAGTTTAGTTAAGTTTTGCAGGCTTCTAACATTGCTGCAAGCATACTACGCAAGACCACTTAACATCGGTAAAGCGACAATGCCATAACCCCCAAGCATCATCGGCATTTAATGAGAATAAATACAAATTAATCAGAAGATAATCCAAAAAAAAAAAAATCACTTCATCCCAGAATTCAGTTGAACTAAAATTTTAACAGCTTTTAATCACATTAACTTCCAAGAAGATTACTAAGGCCTATACACTCTTCAGAGCCTGCTCATTTGGCCAAATGAAAAACAATTTTCTTCTGAAACCCTTCTTATCAAAGTGGTGAGCAAAGAAACCCATCAAAAAAAAAAAATCATTTACAAACCCCATTGCTGTAGAAGAATATCCAAGCAAACACACAGTAATGAGTCTATATTCAAAAAAGAACTGAGGATATATTACTTGTAAAATCATTTGTATGTTTTGGTAAGAAGAAACAAGCAAAAGAGGATATGACAAATACCTGGTACTTAATGGGAGATACTCTTGAACAAAAACCCAATTTCATGATAAGATTTGCAGGATTTCTGGGCAGATGATGAAGTTTCATGAAGTCTCTTCACTTCTCTCTTCTCTTCTCTTCTCTTCTCTTCTCTTCCATTGTTCAAATGCTACCGGCTGAGGGGCCTAAGTCACGGGCCTAATTAGCAATTCGGCGTTTGGAGAAAACTTGAGACAAAAATCGTTCCCTTGTTGAGGGTTAATGGCTCATGGATGTGCAGTCCAACTAAAGTATTAGGGTTTTTCCCTTTACATGTATATAAAGGACTACATCTATGTAATGTTATAGATCTCTATCAACAAATATTCTCTTTCTTCATCTATTTTACTTCTTTACGACGTGCCCTAACCCTGGAGCAGCGGCCGATATTTTTCTCGAAGTCCAACACAGAGCTAAGTTAAATTTACTTTATTTTCGGCAGTGACTAAATACAACCCACCATTTGGCTAAATACAATCCACAGTTGAAATCCATAATATTTGTAAACCCAAGTTCCGTGAGTAACCAAAACCCACATCCATTACATTTTTATTGTAACTGTATGCTCGAGTTGTTTCGATTCATTAAGAAGAAAAAACTCGAGTTGTTTCCATTCAAACACATCTCATGCATTCATTATCCAAACCATACTAAACATTATCAAATTCCAATTCAAAAGACATTAAAACTTAAAGATGAAAATAAGTTAAGAAAATTAAAGTTATATACTAGGATTTTAATATAGATATACAAATTAGGGTTTGTTTACATAAAACATGTAATAAACAAGGATCAAGACCGATCATCTGGTTATAAGAATACTCTTGTTCTCACGTCTACCAATTAGTTTCAGATTGATAGGTCATAGGATTTTCATTCGGGTGGTTCTTTTAATGGTGTTGGTAGTGATCTTAGGTCTAATCGGTGATTCCATTGATGGTGTTTGTGGTGATCAAAGACTCCAAGTAGCGGTAATCCTTATAATCAAAATCTCTAATAAAATTGTTTTGATGGAAAAAACTAATTAATGTTATTGAATTTTTTTCCTAAAAAGAAAAGGAAGAGGACAATAAATATGGGTCTTAGTTACCCACCTAATTTAGGTTATAAATATCATAATATTGATTAAAAGACCAAGGTCACTATATTTTTGATACAAAAACTCCATTCATTTAAAAAGTGAAACAAAAACTCCAAAATACTCAAACTGTCTAAACTACCCTTTCAGTTTTATTCACCCCAATAAAACCACCCAGAATCAACCCCACCCAAAATCAAAACCTAAACAGATCTAGTCTACCTCGTCTCTTTCTCAGTCTCTCTTGTTTTCAACACCGACACCACCCACCCACCACAACCGCCACCACCACCTCCCCTCGCACCTCCGATCTCTCTCAGATTAATATTGTTTTTATCTCTCAAATCTCTCTCAGATCCATACTCTTCACCTCCTGTTGTTCATTTGCCTCTTAATCTCCCTTCTCCAAGGTAAATCTCAAGCCCTAAATTCCTCATTTCCCTTTTTTTTTTCCAAATTGATATGAATTCAATGAAATTGGTACTAATTTTTGTTCGAATTGTTTCAGTTTTGTAATTCATATGTTCTTCAATTTTAATATATTATGAATCACTTATGTGACTTGATGTTTTTTGAAAAATCAGGTTCTGGATTTGATGATGAGAAGTCGTTTCTTATGTCACAGATGACGCTGGAGAAAAGGTTTGGCGAATCAGCTATTTTTGTCTCCACAGTGGTTATAAATTTCGGAATTTAGGATCTGATCGTTCAATTGCAGAGGTAATCAACAATCATTTCTTAATTTATAGATCTGATCGAGAGTGTTTTGTATTGGTTTTGTGTTTATTTAACGAATTTGGGATTTTCGGGTTTTGATTTCTGATTGTGTGTACTGAAATTTAGAATTTAGGTTTTGTTATGGGGAAATGAAATGTTAATAAGTAGAGAGTAGGTTTTCTTTTGATATTTGCTTACAAAATGAGAATACAATAATTGTTGATCAAAGGATCGGAAAATGTTTAATTAGATTTGATAAATATGTTGGTGCTCAAAGATCTGTTAAATTGTTATGATTTGGTGGTGCTAGTGGTGGAGGAGTTGGTTGTGGTGCAGGAGGTGTTGGTGGTGGAGGAGTTGGTCATGGTTTAGTTAGTGTTGTTGGTCATTTCATGTTTCTGGTGGTGATTGTTGGTGGAGGAGTTGGTCATGGTTCAGTAGGTGTTGCTGGTTAGGGAGTTTGTTAAGCTGGTGGAGGGTATGGGTTATTCAGGTTTGTCTGGTGCTAAGCATTGATGAGTACTCAGTACCCTGCTTGGCTTGTCTTGAAATGGAATAATTATGTTTGTCCTGGTGACAGGAAATGGAGTGTGAGATTGACTAGAGAATAGAGAGTTACTGGTTAGGAATCTTTTTACCTCTGTTCTTGTTGATTTGTTTTTTTTGAATATCTTGCATTTTTCGCTTGAATTCTGCATTGATACTGTATAAATTTCAGTTTGACCCAACGCAGATTCATTGTTTCGTCTTTCTTGTTCTTTCTTTTTTTTACATGTTGCAGGCAACTGTCTTTTCCTCGGATGGAAACTGGGTGATGATAATAAAATGATCATAGTGTAGGGTAAGATACACGTCTTTTCTCTCCTCTCCTTCTCTGCTCTATGTACATTATATACATTGATTAAGGTGTTAGTCATTTTCTTCCTTTGAATATTGCAGGACAAACCAATTATCTCAGTGTATTATGGCTGCAGACTTACACAGTGCTATTCCTCAAGGTACATCAGAAACAAAAACTTCTCCTTTTTCCAATTCGTTTGTATGAATATATCCTAGCTAGCTAGCGTGTTTTGTACCTTAAGTGGTGGTGTCTTAGATTAAAAATTATTTATATGTGAAAGCTAAGAAATGAAAATCTGAATCTTGACCACTATTCACTGTAACTAGTCTTTCTTTTGGTATATATGTTGAAACTGTGAGTTGATCTTATTACGTAGGTTGTTGTCTTCTTTGGTCTCACAAGCATAGGAATAGTAGCACTAGTATGTAGCATAGAACTTTTGACACATGAAGTTAAGCCTGGTAGTTAGTAGTCCACATTCTCTAATTTCATCTATGCATGTCCTGTGTTTTATCACCTAAAAGAGTTTTTCTGGTCGAGTGCTTTCTTTGGTTCCAATAATTTTTTTCAATGAAACCAGATTTGGTTTCATTCGATTTTGTCAATGAAACCAATGTAGGTGTTGCTAAATTTATATGGAAACCAGATTTGGTTTCATTCAAAATTTATCATTGAAGCCAATGTTGGTGTTGGTGGAATGTTAAATTTATATTGAAACCAGATTTGGTTTCATTCGATTTTTTCTATTTAAACCAATGTTGTCGTTGGTGAAATGTTAAATTTATATTGAAACCAGATTTGGTTTCATTCAATATATTGAAACCAAATTTGGTTTCATTCGATTTTGTCAATGAAACCAATATTGGTGTTGATGGAATGTTAAATTTATATTGAAACCAGATTTGGTTTCATTCGATATATTGAAACCAGATTTGGTTTCATTCGATTTTGTCAATGAATATTGGTGTTGGTGGAATGTTAAATTTATATTGAAACCAGATTTGGTTTCATTCGATTTTGCTTATTGAAACCAATGTTGTCGTTGGTGGAATGTTAAATTTATATTGATACCAGATTTGGTTTCATTCAATATATTGAAACCAGATTTGGTTTCATTCGAGTTTGTCAATGGAACCAGTATTGGTGTTGATGCAATGTTAAATTTATATTGAAACCAGATTTGGTTTCATTCGATTTTGTCATTGAAACAAGTGTCAGTATTGGTGAAATGCCGAGTTTATTTTTGTGTAGTTGGAATGGTTAATTTATATTGAAACAAAGATTGGTTTCATCGATTTTGTCATTGAAACCAATTTTGGTATGTTAAAATATGGTTGGAACTTTTTTTGGTTTCGATGTCCAGACGGCGGCGGCGGCGGTGGGCGGCGGCGGGTGGCGGCGGCGGCGGTGGGCGGCGGTGACGGTGCTGGCGCCCGTGGTGGTGGTTCTGACGGTGGTGGTGTTCTTGCTGGTGGCGGCGGTGGTGGCAGTGGTGTGGTGGCGGTGGTGTGGTGGTGGTAGTCCTGGCGGCGGTGGTGGAGATGTGGTGGCAGAGGCGGTGGTGCTGTGGTGGTAGTGGTTTTGTTAAAATATTGGGTGTAATTAGTATTTAAACATTTGGGTGTATTTATTATTTGGACAGTTGGGTGTATTTAGTATTATTAAAGATATTATATGAAAATGGTAGGTTGGGAAAAAAAAAAAACCTAATTTAAACTATTTTGATTCTTTGTATCACTTGTGTATAATATGAAATTTTTGTTTCATCCTTTTATAAAAAGGAGTTTTTGTATCATAAATTTGTTCCCTAGGACTTATAGTCCACGCACTAATATCATGATATCTTTAATCGAGGACGAGACCTCAAAAAGCACGAGCGGCTGTCTACCGCGAAAGTACGATATCTCAAATTCTCAATCGATGCAGGCTCTCTGCCTCTCTCCCTCACGTGTATGCTGGTTTGCCTATTTAGTATTTTATCTTGATTGGGCACATGTCATCGCACATATCCATTGGTTGATGTCTGTTGTATGTTGCTTCTTGTTATTTTGTTTGACATGACGTGTTTGAGCTCCATACGTTTATGATTCACGATAGATTAAAATGGGAAATCTGTGCCACTGTGCAAACTAGGAAAACCTGATCTTGTTTGATTTCTGTTCTGGGTTTAGTTCATGCTAGTTTGCTTATGAACATGTTTGTGTGGTTCCGATTGTTTGCATGTAAGGCTTAGTCTAATGGGAGTTCAACTTCCCTTAAAAAATAGCATGACACATCAGCAAATTCCCAAACCAAGTCTAATGGGAAGTGCTAGACACATCAGCTAAATTCTACTTCGGCGCTACATGATATAGCGTTTGGGCGCTACATGATAAAGCGCCAGATAATCTCAGCCATTAGATCTGGAACATATGTTATTAGCCATCAGATCTAGTGAGAATATTCGTTTGGGCGCTATATCATTGAGCGCGAGTTCACTTTTTGGGCGCTACATCATTGAGCGCCGAAGTAGCATTTCAACTTCCACTTCCCTTAAATAAGGGAAGTTGAAGTTGAAGTGGGGGGAAATTGGGGTTTAGACCACGCTTTTAAGGGAAGTTGAACTCCCATTAGACTTAGCCTAAGTCACTCAGAACATGTTTCCGTGGGTGTCTTTTGTCAATGGGCGAGAACATGCGGTTGTCCTTTTGTTTAAGCAGTCAGAACCAAGTTCAGACCTGTCCGGTCAGAAAAACGTTAGTACCCCGTCCTGTTCCTGGTTCGGTGATTCATTGTCCTGTTTCGATCCAGTCCCGAGTCAGAAAGTACCGAGCTAGCAAGTACTGAGTTAGATAATACCGATTTGTGCTCATGGCCGTTCCAGTTTTAACTACTCCCTCTGTCACAGTTTAACTGACCTTATTACTATTTTTATTTGTCTCAAAGATGTATCCAACTTCTAATTATATCTGTATTTTTCCAACAAACTTTCAAATATACCCTTAAAAAATATCTAGATAAATTGGAAACAAATTAATGAATATATATTTTTCTGATAATATTTAGATTCTTTTACCTTTTATAGTTTTCAAAAATAAAGTCATATGTTTTCTCTTTATTATTTCCCACCTAAAAATAGAAATTCACTTATTCTCTCTATATAAGGGTACAATAAGAAATTCATTTGATCTCCTTATTTTTTTGACTTAGTCAAAGCGGTCAGTTAAAATGAGACGGAGGGAGTATGTGAAGTCAAACCAAACTATTTTCCGATCACCTGGTTGGTTATGTTCCATGCTTGGTTAACCCACTCTGTAACTTGTCATAAGAGACGGTTAATTTTAATATATGTATGTGCTTGTTGCTTATTAGAAAGCAATGTTTATTTTATAAATATTTTGCTTTTATTTATTTATTTTTTATATAAATATTTATTTTCTTAATATAAGCATGAGCACGTGCATTTTTGCATTCCACTTCGCATCGTCGACGTCCGGTTCTTAGTGAAACATGTGGCTAGTAAACTGAACCTATTGGGCGTTATCAGTCGAACCACCACAAGCCTTGGCCTAGTACCGAAAAGACTAGTCTAACTATGTCTGAGGTATATTTTGCTAAGGTAACCCAAGCTTACCTGAAAATTAGTGGAACCTGCATGCATGTAGTTGAACATAGACACTTGACCACTTGGTTGACTTAAACATTTCATTTTATGCTATGTTGTAAAACTTTTTGGTGTACAAATTGTGTTTATTATGCTTGCCTTTGATTTAGTTTGCTAGTATATTGCACCATACTTTGATTTGCTAGTCTATTATACCATGCTAGGCTTTGATTTGACTGACTAGTCTGTTACACCATGCTTTGGTTTGCAAGTCTGTTATGAGTAGCCGATCATTCTGGATCCCCGTATAGTAATTCGATCCTACCAGACCTACACGTAGTAGTCAAGTCCGAGTTCTTATACCCAACAAGTTCTCGTAGTGGGTCGTATGAGCTTTTCACAGACTATTGTTACAACCCATTGGTTCAGTCCACAGGGCATATAGGCCCTATACTCACTTGTATACAAACTCACCCTATTGGGCTAGTTCATACATTCAAATGAGCCTCCATTATGTTACAGTTGTTGTGCCACATACTTTGTTTGTAGCAAGGCCTCCAATATTTTACGGTCAAACCAGGGCCTTTATGGTAATAGAAAGGCCTTCAATATTTTCGTAGTAGGGCCTCCAGTAGTTTAGTTTCTGGGCTACCACTATCGGACTGCAACATTATTTTGCCTACATTAGTTTTGTAAGAGATACAAATCTCTCCTACCTGAAGCATTGATTATAGTAAACACTCGGTTGATTATTCTGGTAACTTTATGAATTGCTTGCTTCCCTCATATGTTTATATCATGTGCTTGATTACTATTTGTACATATTGGTTGTTTCTTTTCGATCAATGTTATATGTACTTTTTAAATGTCTAGCTGATAGTGGAACCACCGACACTATCTTCATAAATAGGCAATTGTTTGTTGAATTGAACACTTTACAATATTTTTGTGACTACGATGATAGGATCATCTCAAGTTATTATTGGGCTAGGTAATGCTCAATTCTTGTTGCAAAATAGCACAACGATTACAGTCACGGAAGCTCTATATGCACCAAGAGCTAATCACACCTTGTTGAGTTTAAGGATATCCATGCAAGCAGTTATCCTTTGAAAACCAGTTGTGAAAATGGAATTGAATATACCAATGTGTCTCTAATGCATATGAAGAAAACACATTTTAGAGAAGTTAATGAGTTACTCTAATGCTTTGTACACCACTACGATAAGGATTGTCGAATCCTATGTTGTTACCGACAATGAACTGTTGAAAAGTGACTCTTACAAGCTTTGGCACGACCGATTGGGGGCACCCAAGTCGTTATATGATGATCTTTATTTTTTTAAAGAACTCACATGGCGTCCATTTTTTAGAATAAATGGGACAAAATATTGTTCTAATGCAGACAATATTGTACTATTTAAAGTAACTTATGCACAATTTTTGCCTTCTAAAGTAAGTAAAGTGCAACCTTCGCCTTCTAAAGTAATTGAAGGGTAGTTTTTCCCATTTTACTTGTTGTCCTTGTCGAAGGCACATCACTAAATTTTTCAAAGCTTGCTCTTTAGCAAAGACAGGATCGAGACCATCATATGCTAAAGATATCAAAGAAAACATTCCATTTTTAACGAAAAATACAAGGTGATATATGTGGACCTATACAGCCAGTATGCGGACCATTCATGTATTTTATGGTTCTGGTTGATTCTTTTGTCCACAAGAAATGCTGCATTTGCAATGCTCCCAGCACATACTATATGTTTAAGGACTCACCACCCTGATTATCTAATTAAGTCTATCAGACTTGACAATGCTGGAGAATTCACATCTAAAGGATTTGATGATTTTTTTTATGTCCAATGAAATTGACATAGAGCATCTCGTACCCCATAAAAACTCAAAATGGTCTCGCAGAAGCTACCATCAAAAGGTCTAGATGATAGCTAGGGCACTGGTTATGCGCTACAACCTGCCTGTTACTGCTTGAGGGTACATCATATTGCATGCAACCTTACTTATTCGCTTTATACCCACTATTATCCAACCTTTTTATGTGTACCAGTTGGTAACTGGATATGAGCCTGATATTTTGTATTTACACATATTTACGCATCTTTGGTTATGTGGTATATGTGCCTATTACGCCCCCACGGCGTACTAAGATGGGTCAATAAAGACGAATAAATATTTATGTTAGTCAGCTAATTTGAACCTTTGACAGGCGATCTATTTACCGCTAGATTTGCGGATTGTCACTTTGATGAGACAACCTTCCCGTCGTTAGGGGGAGGTAAGGAAAATGATTACCTAAAGGAACGACAGGAATTGTCGTGGCGTGTTTCCCACATTGTCTCATCTTGATCCCCGCACTTCATGATGTGAAATTGAAGTGAAAAGAATTATCGATATTCTGAAAGTGGTTGTTTTAATTGCCTGGTGCATTTACTGATATCGTTAAAGTGACGAGATCACACATACCAACTGCAAACAAGTCTGCAAGGTTAGAAACCCTTAACTGAGGATATGCACCATAAACTAAGGTGTTGCAACTACACTTTGTGGAAGTGTAGTTAAGGCCGTGACTCCATCAAGGAAGTTGGAGAGACCACCAGGTTCGATTAAAACTCACCTAGAAATAAATTGGTCGAGTATGGCACAATCTAACTATTTATGTCATCTGAAATCATCTCATAAGATTGTCTCTAAATATGTCCATGAATCAAACTGGAGGACGCTCCGAAGTTTTATGATTCTAGAGAACAATGAAATCCTATTGGATTATGAGAATGCACATGAGTCAATGAAAGGATCATGCATGCATTGTGATGATATAATTCATACATAGTTGCTCCAGAAGTAGAGCACGATGAGATCGAACCATGCTTTATGTTAATTAAATAGAGCATATTGGCCTACGCAATCCAGGAAGAACTTAGTTCTTTGACAAATATACAGGTATTTGGTA
>JAJJMA010130483.1:5020-17245 GCA_023529015.1 Papaver nudicaule | reverse complement strand
CTTCTTCACCCTCTTTGGTGGCTTCATCTTCTTCACCCTCTTTGGTGGCTTCATCTTCTTCACCCTCTTTGGTGCCTTCATCTTCTTCACCCTCTTTGGTGCCTTCATCCTCACCTTCCTTGTCACCTTCATCCTCAACATCATTGCCATGTTCATTTTGGTCGGGTTCAACATCATCACCACCGTCATGATGGTTGCCACCGGGTTCGGGGATAGAAGAAGGAGTGGAACACGGCAATGAGGAAAAAGCCGCTACATCTTGTGTGGTAAGACCACGAAAATTTCCCGCTCCCAAATACTTTTCTCTGCGAGGAATTGATGGGGGAGTGTCAAGGGGAAGTTTTATCTTCTTCTTCTCTTTCAACCTAACAACACAAAGATTAAAAACATTTATTAACATCAAACTCGTCAAGGTTATACAGCATACTGCGACGATTTAAAAATTTATGAAGCAAATCGTCAAGCTTTTGGGAAATACTTGACGATTCACAAGTGAAACAGAAATTCTCGTCAAGGTTTGATGCCCAAAAGCATGACGAGTTTTCCTAAAATTGGGACAGTGAGCATGTTTTGGGAGGAACAAAATCGTCAAGGTATTCCAGCCTATCTTGACGACCTGAATTCACCTTATTCCACCAATTTTTTCCCAAGGTTCGAATCGTCAAGAAAATAACACTAACTATGACGAGTGAAAACGAAATACAAAACCATATCGTCAAGATAATCCAAAAAGCTTTCCGATTTTTGGCAAAATTTGGACAGTGAGCATGTTTTGAGAGGACCAAACTCGTCATGCTTTTCACACATTACTTGACGATTTCATGTGTACCCTTATTCTCCAAAAATTCACAAGGCTCAAATCGTCAAGGAAACGATGAATACTATGACGAGAGTTTGCATGCGTAGGAAAACACCTAAGTTGCACAAGATTTCTCGTCAAGCTTTTTGGGTTAACCTTGACGAGTGTTCTTTAATTTTTTTCTGAAACTGCAAACTCGTCAAGCTCGATGGCACAAGCTTGACGAGTTTTCTACTGTGAGTGCGAAAATTTTGTGTCTTACTCCCTAAAATCCATCGAAACATAATAAAAGTTACGTAAGGGGTGATTCAAGTAACTTACCTTCTCAATCTTGCCATTTCTTCCTCGTTTTTATCCCATTCTTCCGGCTCTTCTTCAAGAATTTCTTTTTCGGTTGAGGTGGATTTTGAAATTGTGTTTTCAATCGATTTCCCCTTCAAACGAATGAGGAGTTTTGGTTTTTCTTTGGTCGTCTTTGTAGCGTATTGAAGAATTGAATTGGCGATGAAAAAACTCGAATCGTCGATTACCACGATTAATTGAATTCGAAAAAAAATTTAGGTCGTCAAGGTTTTTGTTTTTGGAAGGGTGGGTTTTTGTTTGTTGTGAAGGATAAGTAGTAGAGGAGAGTATTAGAGGTTTTTTGATTTTTGAGTTTTAATTTTTGATTAAGATTAATTTGGTATTTAAAATTAAGTATGAGGGACATTTTAGTACTTGCACACAGTTTTAGCACCCCTTATAAACTGGGGTGGGATATTTGAAGTAGTGCTCGCCCCTATTAAATTTGGGCTCGCCCCCAAATTTGCCAGGTTTCTTAAGTTGAGGCACTCTAAGATACTTTTTTCGACACATATCTCATATGGATAGGAAAGTAACCAAGTAGTAATCAAGCTTAGAGTAACGGAAAAAAGTTTGATTTAGCAACGCTAGAGCATTTTTGATCTAGGATTGCTAGAGCCATCTACCAATCCAAAGGTGGTGGTGGTTTTTGAAGGAAATTAAAAATTTTCCTTTGGAGTGAAAAACTCCACTTAAACCACCTCCATTGGATTGGTTGATCAAATGGTTTTAACAATGCTAGATCAAAAAGTAATTAAGCGTTCATTTCCGCCGCCACCTTTATCACTAGCGCCAAGTAGGGTAAGAGGCTACTCCACGTTACTCTAATTGCGCGTAGGTGAGAATTGAATGAAAATCTCTCTTATTTAATAATAATGAAAAAGTGAAAATATCACAAATAAAATGGTATTCTGCATTCGCTGAGCAAGAACTAAATCGGTGGAGACAAAGAGGCATATAAAATACAGACCAGAGAATTCTTAAGCCTTATGGAAAGACATAGAGTATGAACCCAGCATGTAGCAATGTATCATGTCAAGAAAAAATTTCAACGTCAATCTGTACGCCCATGAGTCTATCTATATAGCACTAGATGGGATAGAAGAGCTACAAATCATTTCCCAAGCCAAGTTTATCCGATTAGGTGGAGCAGGTGAAAGTAAAACAAGGAAACGGCCAAAACAATATGTAGGGTATTATTGCAGCAAGCAATCAAGACCGACAAATTTAACAAATGCGTCGAATTATGAGGAAGTAAAACAAAACAAAATCTTTCCTAATTAATTTTCGTTAATGGATTGTGCAAGAAAGTCCTACTTTTGGATTGATTTGAAAAACGTTTTGTTGTGCAACTTCTTGCTTTTCTGTCTAGTCCAGTAGTAGTATTCTTGTGTGGTGGCTTTCACAGTTGATGTTAAAGGCCACATAAATGCATGTAAGATAGTCAGAGGTGACCACACCTTTTCTTCAGTTTTAATGTATTTTAACCTGAAAATCAACACGCATTTGGTGAAAGTGTTTTGAGAGCCATCCTTGTACTATTCTTCTTTTCCCCTTTCTAGAACCTTTGGTAGGTGATTGTCCATCGGGAACTCGATATTCAGGATAATGTGAATGTGAAACCACACTATACAACCTTATCGAATTTCTTAGACATTTCTCTCTTTCATAAATGCAAGTGTGATATGCAATATGTATGCGTTTAACATTAGTCCCTGATGGGAAATAGTTTCAGTCACACATCAGTCTGATTAATGAATTCAACTTTGTGCATACCCTTGTTTTTTAGGGTGGTACCTGGTAGCCCATGTAGCACTGTATGCTTGCTGAAAGCGCAATATTTGCTGGTAGCTCGTGTAGGACCGATTTTATTCGGCGAGTTAAGTAAATTAAAGTTAACCAAATACCCAATAGGCCTAGTAGAAAATGAAAGTTACCCATGAGTGGAACAGACAGTAAATTGAATAGTGTTTACTCAAACGATAATCGCTTTTGTATAAAATTCAGGAAACTAAATCACATTTACTAAGAAACAAATTATCCAAATAGAGACTTTGGACAGAAAGCAACTGATGACTACTTGACTAGTGTGCCAGCATTCAGCCTATCACATTTTCCAACTAAAGAAGTTAGCGGTACATAATATAATGCAATTTGACAAGGTAGTGCTTGTGTAATCATGCTCAGTGCGTATTCTTTCTTATCCAAGGCTCCACATATTTCCCTTGTTTAAGTGTAATAAGCTATTTAGAGGGATATAGTGTGCATAGCAACCATTACTTTACAAGGATCCCTATATTGGTCAGCTAAGGTCTCATATTACTAGTTCATTCACTCAATGATGTGTTAACTTTTACTATTATTTAGAACTAGAATACAGATTCAGGTTACCTAAGACAAACCTAACCCACATGTTTGGATGATTTAGTGCATCTCCCACTGTCATCAAATTGGTCCCCTCCTTTAATACTGTTATTACATAAGCATTCCTATGTTCTCATCTGTTGAAAAAAACTAGAGTGGGCATTGTTACTCCTTTTAAAGGTGATTGTGAAATGAAAAAATCTGGATGCTTTAAAGCCTACATTGCCAAATCAAATTTGACTGGAGATTCAAATTTCTTGAAGTATAGGACTCTAATACCACTGAGTAGATGTGTCAATGTCACCTAATCCAGTTAAACCAAAACACCCAGGGTGAAAAAGCTTCTAAGACTAAGTGCAGTCTTTCAAATTTGCACAACAGCTTGATCAGTGACAGGCGATATTTTTTTTATAAAAGCTATCCACATTCCTATTTTTGTGTCTAAGCTTCTTAATATTCCTCTCCAATTTCATTTTCATTGACGTGTATTTCTTGTAAAGACCAATTCTTCTCATGCAATTACATGCAAACATGTATGGTATTTACTGTTTAGCACTCACTCTGACCTAGAGTAAGAGCGAGAGTTGAAACAGGTTATCTACGTCTACATAATGTCAGAAGCAGATAGAAGGATCTTAACCATTTCATGCATCTTTAATATTCTCAAGTGACTAAGAATTCCTAGGTTACCTGTGCTTAACTGTGCTTTCGTTTAAGCCTCTGGAAAATGGGTTTCAATGGTTGGCTTGAGTTCTGACTCTGGTGGTTTTGTGTAGCATGATTTGGTCCAAATGGAACCAGAGGCTTCTTTTTTGGTGCACATGCATCTGCCAACCCAAGACTGCATTTCCCAACAGGTGAATTTTCCTTTCCTTTTCCCCGTCTTGGACCCTCCAATCTCTCTAGGATCCTGGAGGTTTTCTCATCCAACTGCTTACTACCTGTAATAGGGGATAAGATGGTAGACGTCTTTGTCTTTGGTCTGGATACACCTTTGGGAGCATAAATTTTGCCATGTTCGTCCACAATCAGTTGCTCCCACTCTTCTGTAACACAAGCAGCAGCCAAATCCTCGACCTCTGTTATTTGAGTCTGCTGCCAAGTGTAGTCAGGTACATCAACAGTTACCATTGGTGTTGAAACCGTTGCAATCTTATCTAATGACTCTGGCCTGGGTAAAATGAGTTCAGAGTCAATCTCTTTTCGTTTTGGTTGTGGTGTTGAAGCCGCTGCTGTCGTATCTAATGACTCTGGCCTGGGTAAGATGAGTTCAAAGTCAATCTCCTTTCGTTTTGGTTGTGGTGTTGAAGCCGCTGCCACCATATCTAATGACTCTGGCCTGGGTAAGATGATTTCAGAGTCAATCTCCTTTCGTTTTGGTTGTGGTATTGACCTGCAGGGGAATCAATGTTTTAGATCGACATTTCATTTAAAAATTGGAAAGCTGTGCAGAATGATTTAGAACCAATAACAGTCGGGCTCATGACGTTGTTATAGCAAATTCAGTATTTCTTACAAGCAGGTCTGTCGAGTGTCTCTGCATAAAGAACAGGCTACCAAGTTGACTGAGTAAAGTCTGACAGAGTTAATATTTCTCTATGCCTTGTTTGGCCGTTTGGGTGAAATCCTTTTATTTGATGAGTAATGCTCAACTAGTTATGACAACTACCATAATCTGGACGGGGAAGCGTATCCTGAGGTTTATGTGAAAACTCATTCCAGAAGCATTTTCTATCTACTGGTAGGTAGTTTGCTGCCAATAAGATGGTTTATTTAGTCAAGTTGTGACTAGCAAAAATAGACCATTATGTAAATATGCTTCGGTATTTGAATCTCCATGTCTGTGCTAGGTAAAAACTCATGAATGTCTACCAGATTACTTAACGAATACATTAATCTAAGCACATACAGCATGAAGAGTCCATGAAGTGAAGATGGTGGAAATAGTTACCCAAAATGTAAGCTCTCTTTTACAAGCAAGTTTAGCTTGGGGTGGAATCCTCGCTCATGCAAAAGAGGGTTGTAGTCTCTTAGTTCCATCTGAAAAGAAACACGAAATGCTCTTATTATCTCGAGGTAATGATGAAGGAAATATCTGCAGGGATGACATAGCTGATTGTCACAGTCTATTTCTCCTAACAAGAATACTCAATATGCATATAACCATTCTAAATTCTAATTATGTGGTTTTCCATATTCACTGTCAGATCATTTAACAAATTTCTGACCAGATGGACCATGTAACATACATGACACCAGTTCTTTTTTTGTGATCCCAGACTTTGAAGTATTTCAACAGGATGAGCTACTTAAAAGTTTAAACAAAGCTTAATTCAGGTTAGTTAATACTTTAATATGAATTGTTTACAACTCCAAAATTTTCATTTATGCAGAAATCGAAGGTATGAGCATAAGCTTCCAAAGTTTTTGGAAAACAATATCTTACCCTTAATAAAGAGGATCGAATAGATTTCTCTACCTCCAAAGGCACAGCGTAGTCAATCAACCTAGTGGCATCAGGAAAAGGGAGGATTTCCTCTGATCCTGCTAACCTCTGCAATATTTTTAAAGAGTCAGATAGTAGAAAAACATAGAAAGACAGATGAATAGGGATAAAGAGGACATAGAATGAGACAGACGGGCAGAAGGTACCCTGAGCAGCATTGGTCCTTTTTCCGATGGTTGAAGTATATAAAAGCACTGGAAGGTAGCATATCTCTTAGTTTCCATATTACAGTTTGAGGAACATATCAGTCCCTCATCCAGAGAATGTAGTGCTCCGCAAAGCCCTTGAAAAACTGCAACAAGAATAGGAAGCCAATTTATACAGTTATTATACCATAAACTTCAGACATCATTATGTAAGAACCAGGAACGGATGAACTACTACCACGCCCACCGACATTACCACTTACATTGGGCATTTAACTCTGATTTATCAGATTCATCTGAATTGGCTTCCAGTTCTGATGGGGTAACCATATAAGAGCTCCCGAATATCACACCTGAAATTGTTCACGGAAAAGGAAATAAGCACGAACTGTATTTGCTGAAGAGTGCTTAAAAAAGATTAGGAATTTGTCTTGGCTTAAGAGACTTTGCTGGAAGTGAAATTTCACATGAATCCAGATACTCTTCTAACCCACAAGGAAAAAGTTACAAAAATATCCAAAAGAGTAATAGTACGAACCTTCACTTAGAGAGCACAATTTGGTCCGCTCAATAACAGCAAAGCTGATGGGCACAGAAATTTCCTGGAAGTTCGGACAGCTTTGGAAAGAAGGCAAAAATAGAATCGTTTGTTCTCCAACCCTTACTGCAGTTTCAATCAGATTACATGTCCCAAGGTCCTGGCGTGTTAGTGGACAGATAGAGGACTTCTTGGTCTTATTTCCTCCTGAACCATCTAAGGGAAGGCCATGACACCTACATGTCTACATTAAGACGCCAATGAGCATGTTTTTCGTAATAATATTCCAAACTATCATCATCTTCAACCTTTTTTTTATTATCACCTTGAACTCCTATTAGCAAATTGGCACATAAAGTTTTATATATATATATATTTATCGAAGATTTAGATTATTGTTGTGCCTACCACATAGCATGCACCAGTCTATCTCTTTTCCTTTTGTAAACTATTTTTTTTTTTTGGCTCGATCAATTTTTTTTATTAATTACAGGTTAACCAACAAAAACGCAAAAGCCACCCAAAGGAACAGACAAGAACAAAAACAAAAATGCAGCAGGCCACCGTTACTATGGATCGCCTTTACGATGAAAGTAAACTAGACAACTCAACAGCACAAATTACTGCCATTGTCTCTGCAAGATAATTGGTACCAACGCCCAACCCACCAGATGCAGCAAAAACAAACCCCACCCTTGTTTTTGCAAATAATTAGGAAGTTTAAAGCAACATTCCACAACTCTCTGCCTTTGCATGTCTTATTAACTGGTTAATAACAAATGGGCCGAAAAGTTTTCCTAGAGTTTCATGACGGAACTATAATTGCATGTTCGATACTACTAAAAGAAGAACCACTTCTATGGAGTACCTCGCAAGGGCTGAATCCGTCTATTATCGGGCTCACCGATGCAACCAAGTTGCAAAAAATCTTGTCCGTAGAACCAACAAGACTATTCTTAAAGTGAAAGACAGCTTGCAAGGGTTCCTCAAACTCATCCTTCAGCTCCTGGTGCCATCGCTTTACAAGGCCACACAATATCCTTGTATCTGCATCCTGGTATTAATTAAGACATCTACATTCAAATTAATGTTCACATTGAATCTTCACAGTGCTTTTTACCTGGAAGATATGTTCGAAAAGAACAGTTCTCAAGATCAGAGATACTGTTGCTGAATTTCTGGACACCCTCAGACATACTGTTAGGCTGACAGGATTCTTGCTCTAACAGTATAAACTCGACTGAAACACATTTATCTGCTGCATCCTGTTAGCAGAAAGGTTAATGTCCAAATGAAATTAGCTTTTCCTTCAATCTGACAGTTAAGAAAACAAAAAGCCAATGGCAGTGGTGACATTATCAGCTTACTGCAAGAGTTTCCCGAGCAGATTCAATGCCTTCCACTAAACAAGAGCTGACACAAATCACTTTTCTAACAATATCTTTACCACCCCAAGAATACAGAAGTTCGTTGCTTAGGAGCTTCCTGAATGTCACATCTGTTTATTAAGATGCATACAAATCTATTATAATCCCCAAAAACAAGTGAAAATCTAAGGGAATTTGTCACAAAAAATACTCCGGAGACCAATGAATCCTTGTCAAGTCATGGCCTACAATCCTCCCTTGTCAAGGAGTGTGCACACGAAATTTACAACATGTCTCAATCTCCCTGATTAGAGCTACTTATATCTGTCTCCTAATAGTACTCAATTAACAAATAAAGTTACGGCAACAGGAATTCTCTACGGATTACAGAAATCAAAGGCATGAATAACTCACCACCACCACCATTATTGATTCTAGTAACTGAAGAATTCATCATTTCAGGGCAAAATCCATCAGTAGGTAAGTTGTTTACAGCATGATGAAAATCTCGTAAACAAAAATCTCCTCTCGGGCTATACGCAATCTTCAACTGATGTTATAACCATGAACAAAACAAAACACACAGATCCAGTTTCAGCTCAAAAAACAATGCAGAAAACCTAGATGATTATACATGAAGTTATTTATTATTTTATAGTAATTACCTCATCAGAGCATGAAATTCTACTCCTCTGAAGATAACACAAGCCGATTCTATCAGTGAGGATATCGGATTGTTTATTTCCTCTTCCTCCTGTTGAGATTGCGTATTGATTTGCTAGTTGCAGTAAACACTGAAAAAAAAAAAGACGCAGAAATTCAAAATCGAGCTTCATTACCACCAATCATAACCAAATCAGATGAAATTTTTCGATAAACAGAAATCGATCGATTTAAGCGAAATCTGTATAGAATTTACCTTTTTTAGTTCTTTGAGAAGAGGAGGAGAAATTGTTCGCAGATCGAGCATGAAACAGAGAAGAACCATATCTTTCTCGTGTGAAGATTTTAACCCTAAAAAATTAAATGTGTTCTTCCGATTTCGAAATTTAGTACAGTAGATTGTTTTCCCGCGATAATGAGACTAGTGAAATTAGGTGTTTGCCATTTCTGAACTGTGTAAGCTGCGAGTATTAAAGAGGGTCATCAAGAGGATTGGTTTCCGGCTTGGGTTTGACTGGTTGCGAGTCATACTGGGTTGTTCCCCTTGTTTATTTTTTATTTTTATTTATTTTTTTTAAAGAAGGTTACAAGTTAGCCATCATAGTCAATAAACAAAAACACATCAGTAATTGTATTCATCCCCGTCCTCACATCTTCCTTCTCCAGCTTATCACCATTCCACAATCCACATTCCACAGTCAATAGTCCACCAATATTACCACTATTGGACACAGAAGGCAAGTACTCCCAACCCACTGCACCATCATACCACAGCTGCTTTATCAGCTATTGATTCATCTTCATCATCTTAGTTTCTTGCACTAGACAAATATCACACTTATGATTAGAAATCATAGTAGTTAGTGCATTAATTTTATCAAATGCATTTAACCAGCGAATGTTCCAACTTATTACTTTATAATCAATCAACTACTACATTATGCACTTCCTCTACGTTCTCATCACCATTCTTCTCTATATTATACTCAATCTGAGCACTAGGCACTACAATCTTTGTTTCTTCTCTCTCCTTCAAAGCCTTCTTACACCTTTCTTTATACTTCAAAATTCTATTCATAATAGCTCTCTTCAAAGTTTCTTTTTCACCTTCACAAACACCCCCATAGCTGCAACAGTGTAACACCATCAACTCTTACGCCTCTAACACCTTCTCCATACATTCAGAGTTAGATAGATGTATATCTCCCATTGTCTTCACCACTTTATTTTCAATTTTAGAAAGCATGTTAATTTCCTGAATTTCTTCTTTTTCCATCTCAATACTTACACCCACCATCATCGTACCTTCTCCATCCTTATGTTCTGAACCATTGGCTTGAGTTGAGTTTAAAACCCTCAAGTTTCTATTCGAGCTCTCATCTTCAGCTTTTGTTACACCATAGATCACCATCTGACGGTCATCATTTATGTGTTCAAAAATAAAGCAACTGGTTTCAAATGAGTTGTTTGCAATATGTACTCCCCTTGTGAGTACAATGATAGAGCTCTCTTTTGGGAAGATATGGAGGAGATAAGACATTGGTGGGGAGGTCCATTATGTTATGCTGGTGATGTTAATGCTGTCAGATGTGATGAAGAGAGAAATAAAGGGGAAGGAGATAGAAGAAATATAGAGTTTTTGAATATTTTTATTTACTCTCAAGAGCTGGTGGATTTGCCATTAGGTGGTGGTGCTTTTACTTGGTTTGACATGCACAATGATCCCTTATTGTGTAAGTTTGATAGATTTATGCTCAGTGTGGACTTGGATTTGATAATTCCTGAATCAGTTCAAGTGGCTTTGGCTAGGGTAATTTCTAATCATAAGCCAATTATGCTTATCACAAAACCAAGACTGCATTGTAAGACTTACTATAAATTTGAGAATTCTCGGATTTTTCACAAGTATTTCATCAAAAAAGATGGAGAATGGTGGGAGATTATGAAGTTTGAAGGTGGTGCAAGTTGTGTTTTCTTTAAGAAACTTCAAAATTTGAAATATTTTTTATGGCATGGGGAACACAGGATTTTGGAGGAGTTAAGAAGAAGAAGAATGAATTGACAGAGAAGATAGGTGAGTTGGATTTGGTGGAGGAAACTCAAGCATTGAATCAAACATTGTTTGAGGAAAGGGCTGAATATTGTTTGCAGTTGAAGAGAATTGAGGCTATGGAGGCTAGAAAGTGGTATGCTAGAGCAAAGTAAAACAACTTCAAGTATGGGGATGATAACACCTCTTACTTTCATAGAATTGATAATTCTAGAAGGAAGAGAAATACAATAACAAAGCTGGAAGTGGATGGTTGTGACTGCTTTGATCAAAGTAGCACTAAAATGGAAATGAGGAACTACTATGAAGAATTATTCACTGAGAAGAATGATGTTGAATTTGCCTTGGACAATATGTATTCTCCAAAGATAACTGATGTGGAGATGATGAGTATGGAAAGGGGTTTACAGAAAGGGAAGTTTTTTGGTGTTATAAAGCATTTTTGAAGAAATAAATCTTCAGGGCCTGGTGGCTTCTCAATGGAGTTTTATAGAAGTTGTTGGCATATTATTAAGGGTGATTTTATGAAGATGATGCATGAGTTTCACTGTTATGAGGGCTGGGATTGGAGGCTTAACTGTCTTTTCTTACTCTGATTCCTAAGAAGGAGGTTACATGTTCACCAAAAGACTTTAGACCACTGAGCTTGCTGGGAAGTGCTTATAGGGTGCTTTCTAAAGTACTGGGTAATAGATTGAAGCTGGTTATGTTAAAACTCATATTTGATTATCAAGGAGCATTTGTGAAAGGTATGCAGATATTGGACGGTATGTTGATTGTTGCTGAGTGTATTGATAACAGGTTGAAAGAAGATATACCAGGTGTGTGGTGTAAAGTGGACCTGGAGAAAGCTTTTGATAATATCAAATGGAAGACATTCTTGAATATTTTGGAGAAACATGGCTTTGGGAAGAAGTGGGTAGCATGGATTAGATAGTGTATTTCCTCTTCAAATATTTCGGTGTTATCAGTGGTTAGGGATCAATTGCATGGTTTTCAAGTTGCACCTGGTGGAATCAGCATTACTTATTTGCAATTTGCAGATGATACCTTAATCTTTGTTAGTGCAGATGTAGAAGAGATAAGAAGATCGTTGGTTATTCTTACTTCATTTGAAATGCTAACTGGTTTCAAACTGAACCTTGAGAAGAGCTCTTTGATTAGTGTTGGTGCAGATAACATGATTACAGAGTTGGCTTTGGAGATGGGGTGTAAGGTGAAGCATTTACCAATAAAGTATCTTGGTTTGCCATTGGGTGCAACTGGTAAGAATGAGTCAGTTTGGGAAGAAGTAACACACATGATGGAGTAGAAGCTGGCTAGCTGGAAAAGAAAATTCTTAAACAAGGCAGGGAGGTTGGTTCTTACAAAGAGTTGTTTAGCTAGTTTGCCTATATATTTTTTGTCACTGATTCATATGCCAAATAAAGTGGAGAAGAAACTGACAAGT
>JAJJMA010130475.1:0-15356 GCA_023529015.1 Papaver nudicaule | reverse complement strand
CAGGTTATGGGCCATTGCAGCATAGACTTGCTACTTTGCCCATATCTGGTGGTGGTTTGGGCATCTATGCTTTACACGACACCTCTCACTATTGCTTTTTAGCCTCTAGTTTACAGACTCAGCAGAATGAGATCTTGTGCAGTTCTGGTTTTTCTGGTAGTAATCCTCTTCTACTGCAAGCTTTGGATGATTTTGTTAAGGTATGTGGCTTTGATTCCACTTCAAGTATTAATGTAGCTGCCCCCCATCATATGAATGCTCTGGCAGTTCAGTACTTTGATGTTGTGATGAAGAGTTTGCCTTCTGCATTTCATATGTCAGCTAGAGATTTGGCTCTTTGGCACTGTAACAAGATTCATCATGCACATGACTACTTACTTGTTGTTCCAGCTGAAGGTTTAGGTCAGAAGATTGGACCTCGACACTTTAGTGATGTACTTAGCTATAGATTGGGTATTCCACTCTTTGCTGAAGATTTTCCCCTGCTCTTGTTGTGGTAGGCCAATGGATGTTTTTGGTGACCATGCAATTCATTGTGCTAGTGATGTTGGTCTCAAAACACGCCACAACCGTGTACGTGACACGATCACTGACATTTTCTTTAGGGCTGATGTGTCTACTAAAATAGAGGCGGCTTTGGGTTTCCTTACTAATGATGGAGGGGGTTTGAGACCGGCTGATTTTGGTTTACAATTGGGAAGAAGGTCACGACACGTGTTTTGATGTCACGGGTATTTCACCATTTGCGGGTGGAGGAGTTCCTTCTTTCATGTCAGGGCTTGCTTTGTCTAAGGCAATTGAGAAGAAGAGAAGCAAGTATCTTGAGATTTGTAAAGCTAATGGTTATAACTTTGGTACCTTAGCTTTTACTACACTTGGGGAATTAGGTGATGAGACGGTGGCCTTTTTGAAGCACCTTAAAAAATTTGTGTCTAGGCATGATACTACTATTAAAATAGGAAATTACTTGTTCATTAGAGTTGGCATAGCCATTCAGATTGGTGTTGGGTCTCAGCTTGTTGCTAGACTCCCTACACGTACTATGTAATTTAACTCTTTGTTTTTCCTATCTTAATAAAATGCCTAGTTCATAATACTAATAATAATAATACATTACTCCATCAATCATACATTGTTTAATCTCTCAATGGTGGAATTCTCAATCATATCCACCTTTTTTTTTTTGTGAATCAACTGAAATATATTAATAGGGAAAGTTAACCAACAATGGAAGTTCCTACTGTGGCACAAGTTACCTCAGTTAGATGCATATCCAATGGTTTGGCTATAGGTACAGATGGGGGAAACTGACTCAGATAACAAATTGAAATTAGAGTTGCAGAATTTAAACTAGAAAGCTGTAAATTTGGACAAACCATGATAGGATTGGTTGTCCTTGAAACTAGCAGCACTATTCATATCCAGAGTTAGGAAATCTTTTAGAAAGCACGGCATATCTTCCTTTCAAATCTGGTGCAATAAAGAGCCTCTTGCCTCATATCCACCTTGTATTCCTTCAAACCTCAGTTTAAATGAGGTAGTTGATTTCTAATAAAGTTTGAGGGCTCTGTTGAACCCGTCATACCTTCCCCAATAAGCATTGGTTTTATTGTTTAGCCATCGTGAGAAATTGAGCACTCTAATGGCATGTTTGGATATATAAGTACTTCTGTCTTCTACTTCTCTAAAAGCAGAAGTCAGAAGCAAAAAAATTTTGCTTCAGAAAAGTTAACTATTCGGCTTTCAAAAGTTATTTTAAATTTGTGTTCATTATTTTTTTATTCTAAAAAAAAAATTTGTTGGCAAACTAACTTTTGACTTTTTTTTTGCTTCTACAAGTCGAAAAGTATTTGTATCCAAACAGGCACTTATATACATAGCCCATAGAATGACACAAACAACCTATAACATTACAACAATTACAACAACCGATTACCGTGGCGTGGACACCCGTTAGTTATACCCAGATTGCTATCGGATCCGGCTTGGTTCCGGAAAACGGGTACCCATTGACGGGTCTAGTTAAAACCTAGTGGTACATACAAGAAGCCGTTCTTAGTCACTTGCCACCCTATTACTGGCGATTCAAGCAGGTACTCCGCCTAAACCAGTTGTATTCAGGAAGGCTCTGGATGGGTCCCATGGCCGCAATCGCCACGTCCTGCAGAAAAAAGGAAAAATATGGTGATAAATGCAATGAAACAATAAAACTGCAACACAAGTAAGACGATTGTTCATGGGTTTCTGCCTTTACAAGAGACAATAAATTCGTATTGTTTTTTACCTGGTCCAACACAAAACGGCTCGCTACACGTTTGATGGTACTTGCGTCCACTGCATCAATTCTTGCAAACAGTTCAGCATAAGAAATTCTTCTGCCAAAGGCAAGTAGCTGCGAGCAAACAAGTAAATCAAGTTATAAGGGCTAATATAAAGACATTGCAATCTCCACTGCTAAATGATGAACCCAAATCAATTGTACAGAGAAGCAAAGGAGGTCCCTGATAATCCATATTTGAGAAACAGACCCAGATGTTTCCCTCTCTTTTTCCAATCGAGATTATTTGGATTCATACAGCTTCGAAGTTACCTGACTGCCAATAGCTTCAGCAATTGGGGTGGTCCCATCAAGTTCGAGCAGAATAGAAGATTTCATCTGCAAAACAACTTCATGTTAGTGGTAGCTGCTTATAACAACGGAATCATACAAAGATTATGGTATCCAGGCAATATAAATTGTAGGTTATGGTTAAACAGCAACTCATGTTTATATTTGAATTTAAATAAAACTGGATCAGTGCTTCTCCTGATCGAGTGTGGTTAAATTTCAGATCATGCACTGAAACCAGTGGCATCCTACTAATAAGATTAACTAAAAAGTGTACACCTACTGAGGAACGACTAAGATCCATAGATTTTAAAGCATGACAAAACTCCTTTCTAGTCTCAATCATAACAAAATCTTCTTCCATAAAAAATAAAAAGTTCTAATCAGAAAACCTAGTTAACAACATATTTGTATGGACTCCATACAAATGTATATCAACTAAGGTATATGTTAGTATACTACTTGTTTGTTGTCCAACTAAGCAAACAGAAATCATGAGTTGAAGAGCTGACATTATGCAGACATAACTTAAGTTGCTGTGACTATTTCGGGTGCTCTTAGAACTGTGAACATTCAAATCCCTTTACCTCCTTTTCCAAGTATTCAAATGAGGTTTTTATAAGTTGTTTGCTGTCCAATTAAAGCAAAAGAGGTAAAGGCTATTACCAGGGTATTCAAAACCCCAAGTAACCACCCCTTGTCTCTCAAATTCATTCTTTTGTGCTCTTTCTAACCCATATGTTAGTTGTTCAGGAAGTAGAAAGATCTAACCGCTTTTCCATGTTGTCTGAATGAGAGAAATACCTGCATCCTGCATAGGAAGTTTTGTTCCACAATGATTGTTGACAATCCTATTTCATAATTTCCAATTTCGAACCCATGAGCAGTTGTCTTCAAAATCTACCCCACATGATTCTTGTCAAGGCATATATGCAGGTGCACGGATTCAAAATCCCGTCCACAGAGCTGTTTGTATAATCATTTTTAACGAAACAAAATATTGAACAAATCTTATAGTGCAAACACAGTTTATGCTAAATGATGCAGTCAACTAATTCAATGGATGCCCTAGGAATTCATGTGTTGCAAGACCAAGTTGATGTTCCCCAGACTATCCTTATCCTTGGAGAAATTGGTCTTACCCTTTTCCAATTTCGTGAATGAGCTGGGGTTAGCCAGTTATGCCACCACATCCCATCCACCAGCACCCACACACATGCACAACCTTTTTCTTGTGTGTTTATCTAAACTTTCCTTTTACTAAAATTTTCCGGGATGCATGGGATAGGTGTGCTTACAAGAGGAAAAAAAAATACCTAATCTTATTCAGTCGAGATTACATAAGCAAAAGACAATGTTTGAAGTCGTCCACTAAATAAATATGCAAGTGAGCAGCATGGAGAGATACCTGATTACAACTGCGGATAACATCAGCTTCTGAAACTCGGTATGATAACTTTCTTATCTCATGCATAATTGTGTAGGCCAAATCATCCAAGCGCTCAGGCTGAGATCAAAGGACAGGAAAACTAAATAATTAGCAATTCAGAACCGTCAAAGTGTAAATCAAGAAGAACAAAAAGGACAAAGCTTTGAGTTCTAATCATCAAATGCAACACTAAGAATCGAAAAAATTGGTTAGGTAGTAAGACTAATAAGAGATAAATCTGAAGTCCGAAACGGGAAACAATAGGTAGATGGACTAGATAAATACGACGGTTTTGTACAAGAATACAAAAGAGAGCAGCTGGCCAAAAGAAACATTTGACATGAAGACAATTTCAACCACTCCTGCTGCAAATGGTTCATCACAAAGCATACAGGTAATTCCGCTGTATTATACCAATTTGAGACTCAAAAATAACAAGACACACAAGCAAATAGTAAGAAAACCAAAAGTAAGATTCTGTCACAAGTAGAACAGATGAAATAGTAGAAATTACTGATGTGAATAAAATACGAAAAACTAAAAGAGGACTTGAACTATAACAAACTTATACCCTAAGTGAGGGATAACACCAAGGGTGATCTTACCTTGGCACACGCGTATACACCAAACAGACCAGCATCCCTATAGTTTTTATTGAAAGGCATCAGGGTCTCAGCAATATTATCAATGGCAACCCTCTAAGCAAGCACTGAACTGTTCACAAATTACCCAAGGTCTAAAATGATATGAATGTTCACAGCCAAACTACCACCAGTCAAGGATATAGGTTATAGTATAAAATCACCCAAACAAAGCATTGTGTTAAAAAAAAAACACACTCACCCTGTGTATTTTCCAACCTCTGTGCTCTTGTTCCAAGAACCTAGCAGGAACTGCATAACCATCAAAGCAATTGAATCCGGGTCTGTCAAAGATGCTCCTTTGAATGCAACAGCAAAATGTGCAAGGGGAAGACCATCGTCAATTATCCTAACCTGGAATTGGTATAAATGAGATAGCTATTGGGTTCATTACATAATTAACAAGAGAAAAAAGCAATTGTACTCCTGAAACAAAAAACAGGTATCTCAAAGATGCAAACAAGTAAAAACACCTCAGAAGGGGTAAATGTTGTTGGTTCTTTAGCTGCCAGCTGAGAAGCAGTAGTAGGATCAGTTGGCAGCCTTGTAATCATCTTGTTTACTTTCTCAACGAAATCTTCGTGTTTCACAGCTCCAGCTGCAGCAATGACCTGATACATTGATAGCGGTTACTTAAGTTGCTGATGAATGGTAATATGTAAATAACTGTGGTTTGCTAAAAGTAAAGTAATTGGCTAGTCCAATGCAGTTACTTACCATTCTAGGAGCTGTGTAATGAGTTGAAATGAATTTAACAATTTTCAATCTTTGGATTGTCTTGATAACATAATCAGTCCCCAATACAGTTCTACCTAGAGGAGACCCTCGGAAGGCCGCATTGTGCAGATGATCTAAAGTAAGTTTCTCAGGACATCTCTCAACCTGGGGGTGGTCACGAAAATTAAAAAACATACACAACATTTAGCTTGTTTTACAGCAAAATCGAAACCGAAAAACCATTTTCTCAACTAAAATTAAAATTTTTGTATCTCCAAGATTAGAAATTTTCTCACCGCTTCTTTCTCAGAGAGAATAGTATCTCTTAGAGAGTTGACATCATCATCACCACAGTTGGCCTGCAGAATATCAGCTACAATCTGAATTGCATCAGGAACAACATACTTATCTCTGACCTTAAGGTTATAAACAGTATATTCCCTATCAGTACAAGCCCTGAAACACCCTCCCATATTCTCAATCATCTCTTGCCTTTCTTTCATTGACATCCTGAATCCCTGATTTAACTTTTGAGCATAATGAGCAATGCCACTAGTATCATCAGTATCATGTCTACTCCCTGCATCAATCCGAGCACTTATGGTTGCTGTTTTAGCAGCTAAATCAGATTCAGTAGCAATCCGTAAACCATTTGGAAGAGTAGTAACTCGGGTTTCAGGAAAAGAAAGGATTTTTCTGGGATCAATTACAACGGGAGGATGTGGTGAACTGTGTTGGAGAAACTTAGAAGAATTTGGGTTTTCCACACGATTCAATGCCTCCTCTAATTGATCATACTTGGAGCAGATGAGTGTGAAGAAGTTGAAATAGATCGATGGTTAACGAGGTTCTGAAATCCTCCATATGGTTTTCTTAAGAGATGCTTCAGTGCCATGGCTATAGATAATTTTTTGTTTTCTGTGGGAATGCAAGTCCGCCTATGAGGTTGTTTTCGGCAACTTCTGATACGTATCTTTTTTTATTTCATTAAAAAAAAAAAAAAAAAAAGATTTTATTTACTGTACGCGAGCTGGGTCCATTTTTTGCTGAAAAGACCCGGTTAGTTGGGTTGGCCTCACCGCCAGTTGGCCTGTTATCCTCAACAACAAAGCTCAAGTCGAATCTTATGGCAGTCTCCAAATAAGACTAGATAAGGAGGGGGATTTGTTTGTATGAAGGAGTGATCCCACTGTGGGGTAAGGAGAAGAGAAGACTATGGTCCAAACCGTTTATTGTCCAACCTTCAAATTGGCATGTCGTTCAACATAATCCAGAAGTTTGCCGTCCAACCTTCAAACGACATGCAGATGTCATTGTAGTATAGTGGTAAAATCGTTTGGTGGTGATATCAGTGATCTGGGTTTAAAACTCGTCTGCATTAGGGCGAGAGGATTTTTCTTTATTTATTTTGCCTAGCTACCTGGGCTTGTAGGTAGTGGGCTTCGGTCCAACCTTTAATACAATCTTTTTCATATTCAAAAAAAAAAAAAATCAGACGACATACAATAAACCGTGTAGCGTCCATTTTTTACAGATGAAAGAGTGTATGAAGACTTTGGGTGAAAGGGGGATCGATAGTGACCATAATAGGGTCAAATTATAGCAAATTGGAAGCAGGACGGACTTGTTAAGGGTCGATCTAGTGACAGCAGTCCCCCATTAGACTTTGTGAAATTACCTATATAGGTTTGGTAATTGGGTAATTTTAGTAAATAGGGGGACCAATTCGGAAAATATTGAAAAAATTGGTTATAAAAGATATGATTTTGTGGATTAAAGGGTAAATGATGAAAGCAAACTCTGCGATAAAATATCTAATGTATTGTCTAGTCAAGATGTTTCTGCAAATTCATATATTTCTGTTCTAAATTCATATTTTAATGTGTCTGCAACTCAAAGTATACATTTTACAAATGGTAAAAAAAAAAAAAAACGTGGCCTTCAACCGCCTATCGGGATTAGAATCATTCTTTAAATATAAAAGTGTCCCCTCTGAACAAAAGTTATGGCGTCGTCCCTGATTGGAAGTCAATCATTCATTTTGCAGGAGTTAGACTGCCCACATGATTTTCTTTTGGTGATGGGCCTATCCAGAGGGGAGGCAGGAGAAATAAAGAAAATAATCCAAACCTCTCGCCTGCTCGAGCAAACACTAAGGCTGCGTTTGGCACGCCAAAAATGGGTGGAATTGGAGGAGGGATTGGAATTGGGGGTGGAATTGGGGGAGGGAATTGAAATTCCGGCTATTTGGCATGATTTTAATGGGTAGAATTGGAGGAGGGATTGGAATTGGGTTTCCTTCCCCGAGTGGAAAACCAAATCGCACCCCCCCCCCTGCGATTTGGTATTCCATCCTTCTTTTCCACCCTTTCTCTTCTTCTTCCTTTCTCTTCTTCTTCTCTTCTTCTGTTCTTCTTCTCTTCTTCTTCCATTTTATCTCGGTTCTTAAACTGACCCAGAGAGCTCTCCTCCTTCTTCCATCATAAATCTGAACAGCTAATTTTCTCTCGATCCTTTATCATAAATCTTGTACAAGAATGAAAAAGCTGAACAGCTACCCAGCTAGAGTTTGAGTTACACCGATTGTCAAATCATTACAATAGATTTAGGGGTTTTGCAATTCAGCTGATTCTCTATCCATCTGTAGTATTTTTTCAAGGTTTGGTTAAGAAAAATTGCCAATTTCGAATTCGTTTCAATGGCGGAAGAAAGGGTTTCTAATCCGTAAGTAAAACTCCAATCTTTAACATTTTTGATGGGTTTTTGAAGATGAATATGAAAAGTTGAATCTTTTTGTTCTCCATCAATAAACAAAAGCTGATTTTTTTCTTGAAAAAATAAAGTTAGGGTTTTGTTAAATGTTATTCCTTTTTCAAATTGGTATCAAATCATAACTAATTTTATTGAGTTTATTTGTTGTTTGACTCTAATTTCATTGTACAGGGTAGAGTTACCAGATTTATGGCGGTGGTTTCTCGGAGATGGTGGTGGTGGCTAGAGTTCCTTGGTGGTGGCTCAAGTTTGGGGTGTCATGCCAAACACCTTAAACTGACCCCAGGGAAATTGAATTCCAGGGAATTGGAATTCCAGGGAAATTGAATTCCAGGGAATTTGAATTCCAGGGAATTGGAATTCGGTGCCAAACGCAGGAGCAAGGGTTATGGGTAGAGTGTAAAATCACTCTATCACTTTCATTTTGAAAGAGAGTCTAACCGAAAGAGGAGGAATTTGACCATGGAAGCAAAACAAATAGGGGCTAAGCGGTTAATCTTGAGCCGTTTCACAATATAAAAAAAAATTGGGACCCGCAATAATAATAAACTAATGATTAGTTTTATTACATAAATATAAATACCCACTTTTTAATATTTTAAAATTGACATAAATTAAAGGAACGGCTAATGTTTAGCCGTTTCTTCACTTATTTATCGAAATCGTCAAATGTTTAGCCCTTTTTGGTGGAGCGACTAATCTTTACCCGCTAAGACTACACTTTCACTCACTCTTTCATATGAAAGAGTACCTGATAGACTTTGGGGTGAAAGGGGTCCATTCTCTACCCATAGTGGAAGCAAATTTGCCCATTTGATCATACTCTTTCATTTTGAAAGCCTCATAGCCCTTGCTCTAAACAGGGATGGATTTCTACCGTTGTACAAAATCCTTATTCAAGTCTGATTTCCAGACCTAATTTTGGTGATCAATGATTTGTTTCACCCATACTAAAATTAGATTTAACATTAATAGCGTGTTTGGATGGTAGGAAGGGAATCCTATACCCATGAATCATATTTCCAAAGGAGAATAATCCTAGACCCACCACTCCCCATGGGTTTTGAATTCCCTTACTTTTTGGGAATCCTATTCCTAACCGCCCTCTATTCCTATTTACCAAATATGGGAATGGAATTGTATTCCTGGGAAACCGATTCCAATCCCTCCAAACAAACCCGCAAGCATAACTGCTAAGGGCACCATCTACCTGATGCAGGCAGCCATCACCATTCGGTGACAAACCTCGAATGACCTATAAAGAGGCTTGGGATTCCTTTGTTTATTTGACGGCGGCAAAGAACCACAGCAAAGAAGTTCAAGGTAAGCTTTTTACTCTTCCGTTGTTCTTAAAATTAAAGTGTTCTCTTGTAAATTTTCTCACTTTCATGAGTCTCAATTTGGTCAATTGCTTATTTGTTTTTCGAAATTAGGGTTATTGATTTCTTTCATACAAATTAGGGTTTCAATTTCATTTCTGCGAGGTTTGTACGAACACCCAAGACTTGATAACACAACTGAGGAGTATCAAATTTTTTGTGGGTTTGTATATAAATTCCATATTTTGTACTAGGAATCTGAGAAAATTTGTGTTACTGTTTTTCTAAAGTTAGGGTATGGTAATTTCTCATTATCATCATTGACCTGATCAGGTTTAGAATAACTTGTAGAAAACTGTTGTAATTTTCATGATTCTTAAAAATTGAAACTTTGATATATTGTATTTTGCGCTCTTGGTAGGAACGAAGCAGAACTTTCTTCTCATTCACTTGGAATAAGTAATATCTATTATTTATAATGAACAAGATCAAAGGTTTTTCTTTGTCTTCACCTCTCTTATCGACGTCAAGCATAAACAATTGTGCTAAAACATTCTTCAACAATAGGACTACAGACTGTATTGTTCAAAAAAGGCGAGGTATGTGGCAATGAAGATTAATTCCCGGGTATTAAATTATGTTTTTGTTGCTCAAATTTGCATAATTGTAATTTTGTAAATGTTGTCTCTGGTAAATTTGTTAACATAAAATCTGAGATGTGCATGCTGTTAGACTTGTAAAAATGGGAAAATGCTAGTTACTGCACGAGTTACTCGCGGATGTAGAGCCCAAGAACTCTAGGATTGGGCATTTACCCCAGCGGCCATCCATCCATCTCGATGGCTTGGGGCTTATGGATGGTCGCCACATCAACCCATGCGAGCAACTCGTGTGGTGCCTTGCAGGGTTGATAATGATGTCTGGGTCATATAGTGGTTATTATATTTATATACACTTCACAATGTTTCCTAGTTTCTGTTGTAATATTGCATTGTCTCTAGCTAATTTAGTTTATGTCGTGCAACTCTATTAATACCCATCTTTGGTTCTCTAACCTATATAAGCTATAATGACTTTCAGTATTACCCCTTTCTGCCAAGGCTTCCAGCTTTCGGTTTCCTGTTCCATAAACTATTCACTTTCTTATCTACATCAACTGAATCATTTTGAGGCTGGGTGGAATTTAAGTTGATTGAATATTATTTTTTGCTTATTTTTTTTTTCTTTTGTTCGTTGTTTCCTTCCGTTCCTCACTGGTAGTCGTGGTAGTTTTTCAGTGGAGTTGGAAGTCAAAGACAGGGACTTGGAGTCGGAAGAGAGTATGATGGATTTGTATGAAAGGTGGATGAGACGTTATGGGAAATTTAGAGTTTATCCCTTAGAAAAGTGGACACGCTTCGGGATCTTCATGCAGACGGTGAAAGAACATCGCTCACTTAATTGTTTTGCAGACGGAGGAGTAAGAGAGAGGTCTAGATTGATCAGATGTGACGGCAAACACTTTTATGAATCAGCAGAAGGAAAAAGGGTACGTAAAAAAGGTCGTGGTTTCCTGTATTAGCTAGCAGTTTAACAAATCATTTTAGTCGGGGAGTGACGGTACATTTATAAACTAGACATATCTATGTTTTTTTGAGATGGTGTTTTATACTATAGCATGATGTTATGGTTAAATCTTAAATATCCGGTATTTCACCATGTATTTATGTTCGATCTTGCTATGATGTTTAGTGAACGAAGCTCCTTTTTCGTGTGAACGTGAGATGATTGGGGACTGAGATGAAAAAGTACTTTTTTGAATGTAGTTGGTAAAATCCCCATAGTAGAGATTTTACCAATACACCCCTATTTAAAGACTATAAACACAATATAACATACATACTTAAAGTAAACCTCAATCAATATATATATCAGCACTTAGACATAAACATGAAGCAGAACTAAGGATAGAAACCACAAGCATAGCATAAAAGATAAATAAGCTAAAACCCTCAAACATAAATTATTATTAATTGAATCCTTGCATCTCACCTTGCTAAGGATAAACACTCTACAATGACCTCAAGATCTCACTAACAACCTGGGCTATGGAGAGTAAGAAGATAACTTCCTCTCAATAAACCAAATTCCAGCAATCACTTTTCCAACCCCTTCAAATGTGGGCGTCCATTGCCTTATATAGGCGTTTACAAGTAATGGAATACAGCTAATAAGTACAAACTATTCTGACACTATTTGTCTTCTTCCTCACCGCCTTACCGCCGTGCCCCTTTGATATCTCAGCGCCTTCTCTTTATAATCTCGGCGTCCTTCTATCGTATTGGATAAGATCGATGACTCGGATTCCACTGAGTCAACTATTCAACCTGACAATTCGACCGTTCTGCTCAGCATTGAATGCTCAACCAACTTATTCAGCTTTTGTCGAGGCTATACCGCTGATGCGATTCTAAAGTGTACCGCTATTCCAAACATTCCTTCAACGTCCTTTCGTCGTAACTGATTACCGCTGATAGATACCGCTGTCTCCTTACTTCCTTTCTCATGGATACCCTTCTCAACATAAATCTTCTCCTAAATACATTAAATTGGCCTAAGGCATTTTCTACACCTACATTGAAACCCTAGAATAGAAAAGATTGGCTGATTTAGGGGCCACGTGAATTTATAGAGACCCCAAAAAACTATTAGAATCCTAGGGTGTGTTATAAGGGGTGTCAAAAAATAATGAAAAGTCTAAATTACCCTTAAATAAAGATGAGACCAAAATGCCCCTGAATCAGTAAGAAAACCCTAAAACCTAAACCAAAATTCATTTTCAGTTTCATTCTATTTTCAACGCATCCTTCTCTTCTTCATCTTCTCCTTCTTTCTCCCTCGGTTTCCCTCTCTTCTATAAACCTTTATCGTCTTGATTAATTGGCGATTCGAAAAATTCATCGACGATTAAATTCTATATATAAGTTATGGCGAAGACCAAGCAAACAGCATGAAATCAAAGTAAGGATCCGAAATTCGCAGAGCGTGTGGGTAGGTCTAATGTTGAATCTGAAATTCAAAGTGAAGAAAGTGAAGAGCATGAGCAAAACCATGGACAAAGTGATGAAAACAAGTTTCTTAATCAAAAAGATCCGAATATGCGACTCAGGTACACCTAATTAACAAAGCCATTGTTTAATTTTGTCTATGATTCAGTTTTTATACGTGGATTGATTGGTAAAGAAGTAGGGTTCAGTTTGAATTTCGGTTAAACCTAGAAATCCAGCCGAAATGAATTTTCCAGAATTTTCGTCTGGGTTTTATCAGTGTTGCATGCATCTAAACCCAGACAAAAATAAAGTTCGCTAGATTGTCACAAGCAACCTAGACGAAAATAGTGTAAATTGTGAAAAATCCAGACGAAATTTCTTTGCTCTGCAATTTGTGAAGTAGAGTTTTCGGTTAGGTTGGATAGGTATAATCCATACGAAAATTTCTAGAACCAAACATTTCTCATATTAAGTTTTTTCGGCTGGATTTTCTACAAGACATCCAAACGAAATTTTTGTTATTTGAAATTTGTCCAAGTATGTATCTCGGTTGATTTAAGTTGGTTATTTCCAGACGAAAATTTCTCTGGAAACCAAATTTTCGTCACATAGTTGGTTTTCGTCTGGATTTTCTTAAAAACATCCAGACGATTTTTGTTTTCAGTTTGATTATGTTGGTAAGTTCCAGACGAAATTTCTTTGGAAACAAAATTTTCGTCACATAGTTGATCCAGACGATATTTGTTTTCAATATGATTATGTTGGTAAGTTCCAGACGAAAATTTCCCTGGAACCAAATTTGTTAGACTCTGTATATTTTTGTCTGGATTTTCTTTTTTGAATTGTACTTAAGTTTGATCGTATGTTTGTGTTACAGGAATACCGCTGAGATTAGGAATAAAAAGAGACTTGAAGAGGTCAAGAAGAAAAACAAATGTGATGAGGTTAGGAAGAAAAAGAACTTTGGCAATCTCGGGGATGTTGATACTCCTATACCAAGTTCATTGTGGGGTTGAAAAGAGAAGACAACAAGCCACGGACCCGAGATCGAAGAAAGCTAAGAATGTCCAAATGGAAGAAGACTACACTGAGGTAGAACAACCATCCCAGGCAAATCTTGAAAAAGAAGAAGAGCAACAACAACAAGAAAACGATGAAGAAGATGGTGGGATGCTGAAGTAGAAGATGAGCAAGGAGATAATGGACTAGGAAATGATGGACTAGGAGATGATATAGAAGGAAAAGAAGACGAAGAGGTTCTTACGGCACTGCAAGAAAAGAAGAAAGAGAGAAAGAAAGCAGATCGTGAAGGCGATTGGCTTCCTTCGGACAAGCAGTTGATGTTGCCTAAGAGAATGAGGGCCAATAAACTTTGGGGAGAGGCAGATGACGGGAACAAGGTTTTATTTGGCTATCAATATTCCTTTGCTGCCAAAGTTGCCGAGATGCAGGTGGCATTCCAATCTCTTAGATAGTTGTATGTTTTTGTTTCGGTATGGTTATGTCTAACAATTCAATTATTCCTGTAGGATCACAAATTCGCGGTCAAACTATTAAAACACCAAAAGGGAGGTTACTGGGATTTGGACCTCAAGTGTGCAGAGGTGCGAATCATTGTGTTAAATTCAGTGCTAGGCCCAGCTGTTGAGAATCATCAGATACATTTTGGCAGGGTTCTTGTCACTGCATTTCGGGAAAGATATTGGCCTGAGACCGGCACATTTGGTTTTGGTTTTGGAGAGATCATTATTATTCTAGATGATGCTAAGGAAACCCAAGGCCTTCAATTGGAGGGAAAAGCACTGTTTGAAGATTTTGACAACAACCTTCCTTGGGACTAGCTTTTTCAGCTTGCTGAAGACGTGCTTGGGTGGAACAAGAAGCATGCAGAATATGAATTCAACTACGGGAATGGAGATGCCACGGGGGTAAATAACCCAAGAACATGTCTACCTCCCACCAAGGAAAGGAAAATTTTGAGAGCTCATTTGTTTGAGGAATTTGGAGATACTTTGAAGAAGACTACTAGAGAGATGGATCCTGAGTGGGTTGACGATGTTAGGGCTCGACGTACAACCGGTGCTTTCTTGTTGCACTTTCTTGGCACCATGTTTCTTGAACTTCGGCTTATTTCAAAAAGCCGTATGACTCTATCAGTGTCTTCTTTGAAGAAATCGTGCATTGCGTGGAAAACCCCTACCAAAATCATAATCACCAGTTAGAAGTATCTTCTTAAACCGGCCGTGAGAAGACTCCGCCGAACTTGTTGCTTGGTTGTCATAGTGTTTGTATTGGTTTTTGAACGCATATACAAACTTTTGCTTGTTAGTATAGAACGATTCATTTTTCAAGTAACTTGTAACAATTGGGTAATCACTCCAAACCACCAATATCTTCCTTTTTGCTCTTTCATAATCTTCCGGCGCGAGTGCCCAAACCACCTCATCCCAATCTTCGCCAAAATTACCCCACAAATCCTTGCGAGCTTCATTTTATATGTCCAATTTCTTCATCTCATCCGTTCGTTTTTCTTTTGGGTTCCAGCGAATTTACACTTCCTTGGTGTCCAAATATCGGTTTTGCAATTAACTTAAACATTATTCCGTATATGGTATGTGCAAAGAAGGTGGTGAGCATCGGAAAATACTTCGACAATTGCATCGATCAATGCTTGCGCTTTGTCTGTGATGATAACCTTGGGAGAACGATCTTCGGCATAGAAAAGCTTCACTTGATTTATCGCCCACAAATAAATTTATTCTTTTTCGTTTTCCAAGAAAGAAAAGGCAACGCTTGTACGAGTAGAAAATCTGCATAGGTTCATAAGACTCCATATCCATC
>JAJJMA010130464.1:0-14599 GCA_023529015.1 Papaver nudicaule | reverse complement strand
AAATACTTCTGGAGTCTAAAAGGTATACAACGGACACTCAGAATGATATTATTGCGTGTTTTAAATGATCTTTACGTCAGTTTGAGTGATTACTAGTGTCTAATGAGACCCGTATTGCCACTAGAATTGGGAAAATTTTGCATCACTGTGCGACGGGTGGTTGGGAAGGCCATGTCCGTTAATCCTTATACTGACACTCAAAATCCAGAGTAGCAATAAGGGATATAAAACACATCAATACTCGACACGCTCCGGCCATTTTTTTTGGAAGTGTCTGAATACATACGGACACTGTACAAAACCGTCTTAAATGCTCATTTGTGTACTAGTGATACCCGATGGTTATTTTGGTAATTTTAATTTTCGTTTTGCCACCCCAAATAAGGTTGGTTTAATTTTTACTAATTTTGTCTCACTTTTTACTAGTGAAACGACCCTCTTTGGTGGTTGTAGGACTAACCACCATAAATGGGGGTCATAGCTCAGGGTCGTAAAACGGCCAAAATCCACTAGTGTCTTAACAATGACATGTTTATGAACAAACTGTTACCTTATAGACATGATTTGGTGACAGTTTTTATAAGATCTTTCGTGACAGGGGCTTATGTGACAGGCCATAAATTTTTAAAAACTGTCATATAATTATTTTGGTGGCAGTTTTAAACTGTCACCTAAGCCCATTTTTGTACTAGTGGTGGCCTCCCTTCCGACTCATTGGATCATGCTAGAATTGTTTGGTAGAGCGGAAAGAAATCTAAAAACTCGGTGAAGCTACTGGACCTTTTAGACAATGAGGATAGCGTTACCTTTCGTCCATGGCACTATGTTCCTGATGACAGAGTGATCCAACTTCAGACCACCGCAGAGAATCTAGATGAATAAATTGTTTTGCGTTCTGGGGCTCATGGCATGACCAACATCACTCATGAGGGACAGACAGTGTTCTTGTGTAGCAGTGTCTGGGGCTTTATCTTCGGTCTTTATCAAGGCAGAGTGGTGAGGATGGAGTATAACATCGATAGAGCGTCCCGGTGCATGGGTTTTGATCAAGACTTGTGTAAGTGTAGAAAATGCCTCTACCTTTCAGAGACATCCTAAGAGTGAAGCCGTGTGACAAGGTTACCTCAGAAGTATAGAATATCACCAGCGGTGTCTCACAGCGGATTGGTCAGGAAGATAGATTGGCGCCTAACTAAAGAATACCACATCGGCGTACCTTGTGAGAGCGGAGAAGCGTACCAAGCACTGCGGAAGTCAACACGTCACCGACAGAGACTGAAAATGTGGTTGAGCATTTAATGAAGATCAGAACGGTCGACTTGTCAGAGTTGACCCATTGACTCAGTTGGAAATGAGTCATTGTTCTTATCCAATTTAGAGTTAGATACGCTGAAGTAGTGAAAGAGTTCGGCGTAACTGAAGGCCGGAGGGTATAGACAAATGTTGTCAGAGTCATAATTGTCTGTATTAGCTGTAATCCAATATGTAGAATGCCTATATAAGGCGATGTATCTCAACTGAGAGAGGGGTTGGAAAAGTGAACTATGGGGATGATCTATAGAGAGATAAAGAACATTTCTTCTTACTCTCCATAGCTCAGAAACTAGTGAAGAACTTGATATTTGTAGAGAGATTATCATTGTCAAGGTGAGAAATACAACAAGTCATGAATTAATGAGATATACTTCAGAGATTTTACTTTTCCTGTTAATAGCTCTTTCTCTATTACCTCTAAACTCACTTTTACGTTATTATACTTGTTTTACCATTGTTATCGTGCATCTCATGTAAGTTAGATTGGGTGTATTGGTAAAATCTAACCTTTGGGGATTTTACCAATTACATTTTGGCGCTAGATAAGGTCTGAACCTGTTTTTTCTAAAAAATCTCTTCATAGTTTATCGAAACCTGCATCTTTTATTACTTAATGACGCTATTAATCATACACATGTTGTTTTCAACTCTTTCTTTCCATAAAAAATGGTGTTTGTGATATGCTTAGCGTATAGTATCTCTACAAATCTTAAAAGTTTCTTTTTTTAGTTGTTTTAGATACGTCATACCGCTGTCAGAGGACTGAAAGTCATAAAAGTTTCCCTTTTAAGCTGTATTTCAGCAACTTCAGTTCATTTACCATGGAAAATCTTAAAAATTTCCCCTTTAAGGCATGTTTTAATCATCTCAAAGCTTATTTTCCATACTCAGCATAATGTAGATGTCATAATTTCGGTAGGGTTTAAGTTTTTCAGAGGAAAGTGATTATGTTAACACAACCTTGTTCAAATATCCTCACATGGGGAGTTTAGAGGGCATCTCATAGTCTATGGTGATAGTTTGTCAAAAAAACTTTCACTTTTAGGCATATTTTTGTTCTTAGGCAGAACGCCTCTAGCTTGTTCTTCGGCTAAATAGAGGATATTCTGGCGATATTTAATTTAGCTATTAACTTTGTTCAAGGCAGGATTGCGTAAACTATGGGAGGGTAATCATGAACGTAGTTATGTTTTGAGAAGTCATTAGCGTGATCATTTTAGTTATTAAGAGCAACCATAAATTATTTTCCGCCGTACAGATTTTAATCCAAATTTTTTGAAACTTCTACAAACTTTGGTGTTTTTAGATTCCTTAGGGATTTGAAAGATTAGGTCTCTCAGCAACTGCCGACAGGATTAGGTCATATTCTGCCAATAGTACACCTCTGTCTGTATTTTTTGTCTGTTTTTTAGCTGCACTCTGCAAAAATTTCTCAACCACCTCCACTAACCAGTTTGGCATTTGCTAACAGTACAAACTAGCTTAATACTGTCAGGAAGTGCTTTTGTTGTTTTCTACACAGGGATAACGAATGGCGTCTAGGCGAAAAGGAAGTACGGCGTCAACAAGCAAGTCTCCTAAGTTTCCCATTTCAGCTCACCCGCTGGTCTTCCCCAGTCGACATAACACCAGGAGTACAGCGATACCACCATTGGATTTCGCACATGACTTCTTCTTGAGTGGTACTTCAGGTCAGCAGCCAGTAGTCCAACAAGCAGCGGCACAACAACAGTAGCCAGCAGTCCAACAAGTAGCGGCACAACAACAGCAACCAGCAGTCCAACAAGTAGTGGTGGTGCAACAACAATCAGTAGCCCAACAATCAGTAGCACAAGCACATCAATTAGTAGCCCAAGATAATGTCATAGTGGAAGACATAAATCAGCTTGATGGGATGCCGGAAGAAGAGGACGAGGTAGTGGTCATTACTCAGAGAAAGGGTAAAGGTGTGGATGTCGGCGCAACTAAGGAGGCAGTTGTGGCTGGCGGTACTTCTCATGCAGTGGAAGGTTTGTCAAGAGCGGTAGATGGTAGCCCTAATACAAATGGTTTAGCTTCAAGAACAGTTGCCAATGGTCATATGATAGATGGGAGAATTTCAACAGGTGTTGGCGGTGGCATCACAGCAGCAGTAATTGCTGGGACGTCGAAAACATCGCCGATAGCAGTTTCAGAAGGAAAAACAGGAAACGCTAATACTACAAAGGATATGTTGAAGCAATTTCTTAAGCAGAGCACTATTAACCAAGCTCAAATGCAGTTACAGATGCAAATTCAGATGGAGCTTATCCTTCAAAGTCATCGAGAGTTAGCTGAGCAAAATAAACAGTTCATGGAATGTCGTAGCAGAAGTCGCTCAACCCACACAACTCGCCATACAGAAAGGAGCAAGTCTAAGAAGCCAGAAGTCGCCGCATCTACAGCAAAAAAATGGAGATGGAAGTATCAAGAATGGAGGAATTAAACGGCAAGAGGAGAGTTACGCTGATTCAGACAAATTAGAAGGAATGAATGACATGGTAAAAAGAGAGCTACGCCAAATGAAGAAGCAGTTGGCAGAAGCAATTGAGACACCGAAGGAAGACAAGTTGGCGACAGCCATCACAGAGGCAAAGCGGACGCCATTTGTAGGTCAGGTTACTTACGGCTATGTATCCAAAAGGTTCATCAAGCCAACTTTCACGTCATTCTTTGACGGCCTAGGAGATCCAGCTCAACACTTGAAGTGTTATAGAAGAGATCTACAAGCTTGGACAGGGTCAGACCCATAATGTGTTTATCATTTCCTGGCACTCTTAAGGATGAAGCTTTGGCGTGGTTCGATGGTTTGAAAGAAAAATTGATTGGCACTTTTAGAGAGTTCGAGGAGTTGTTCTTGGCGACATACATTCTAAACAACAGAGTTCGGCCAGGGGTAGAAAAGTTGTTTGGTATGAAAAAGAGGTTTGGTGAAACTTGTAGGAGTCATATTATGAGATGGAGAAAGCTTTGTAGTGAAGTAGGAACAACGGTCTATGACAAAGAAAAGATGCGGACGTTCACTAGTTCAATGGAGATGTCTGATCCCATGTTTCAGGCTTTGTATTGGAATCCGCCGAAATATATGAAGGAAATCAGAGCTAGGCATAATGAATGGATGTCCTATGAAGAGATGCAAGAAGAAGAAACCCGCCAAAAGAAAGAAAAAACGAAGCACATTAATTCGATAAACAATTTTTCACCAGCGGAACAAGAAGAAATGAGAAGGGAATGGATTAAAATGGAGCAGAAAAAGATAGAGGCATTGTTGGCGGATCATACTCCAGCAGCAGTGGTTCCCCAAAAACCGCAAGAGCAAGTGCAACATCAGCGCCAGGATGGTAAGCAAGGGAGTCAAGGCAAAAGAGACGGTTATGAAGGAAGAGATGGTCAAGATAATAGAGGCAGAAATGACAATAGAGGTCGATATGGAAATAGAGGTGGATATGATAACAGAGGCGGCTATGATAACAGAGGTGCATATGACAACAGAGGCAGAAATGGGAATGGTAATGGAAGGTATAATGACGACAACAGAAGCGGATACGACAATATGCGATCAGGCAATGGCGATAGAAGATACAACAATGATAATCGAAGGTTCGGGGACAGAAGAGCGGGATACCCAGATTTCCAGGATGCTACGCTACCAAAACTTTGTGTTATATACACTGATGCATTTGGGAAAATAGAGAGTTCAGCGTCCAGAAATGAGATCCGCTACCCTTTCAACCGGGGAAACCCTGCATTCCCTCCTATGAACACTGATCAGTTCTGTCAATATCATCAATTTCATGGTCACTCAACTGAGAATTGCTCGGGTGTTCAGCGAGAAGTGCACAGATTCATTCGGCAAGGAAAATTCCAAGATTCCTAGAATTACCCCCAGCACCGCCACTCACAGTTCAACCAATTCAAAGCATACCTCCTAAACCTGAGTTTTTGAAGTACAAGTCAAAAGAGATCTTCGAGAGCTGAATTGTTTTTCCATAGTGCATTCTACAATTAGCAGAGATGAATTCCATAATAACGTCATGTCAAGGATACATAAGCGAGATAGGGATGGCAAGGAGATCTTCAGTGTCGCCGTCAAGAAAAGCCCATTGTTGGAATGGATGAAGAAGCCAGTTAGTTTTTCAGCGGTAGAAGTGCCAGCTGAAGGTAGAGATCACTTGGACCCGCTGGTACTAACTATTCAAATAGGAGAATTCAAGGTTCCGAGGGTGCTCATTGATCCAGGCAGTTCCGTTGACATCCTTTTTAATTCAGCGTATCAAGCTATGGACTCCAAAGAGAAGCCGGTCGAACCTCTTATTCCGTCCACATACAGTATTTATGGGTTGATGCGTTGTCAAACCGCAACAAATATATTTCAGTTCTTAACCTTCACAATAAATAAAATAATATAGTGGCAAGAACAGATTCGTTCCACAGAGAGATATGGATTATCAGTTGTATTGAAAACTTAAGAGTAACCAAAGGGGGGGATGTTTGTGCAATAAAAATAAATTAAAACTAAAGGAAATAATTGTAAAAATAATCAGGAGTGAGAATATTGGTTAAAGTTTCATCTTCAATCAAATAACATGCATATGAATAATATTTGGGGTTTCTATTTAATCTCTCATCATCAAAAGCCCTAGAATACATCATCGCGAAAATATCCCGTAATTTCCTAATGTCATCACACACCATAACGATGAATGTGTGAATACTACGTAGAGAATAACTCAACACATCGAGTAATTGAGTTCAACTCTCTAAGAGCATTAATATCTGTGAAATAGGCTAATCAATGCAATGAACTACCAGGAGCAGTTCATTCAACAAAGGTCATATTCTACATACAATTCCTAAAAGCTATCACCGCAATTGGAATTATATTGTACTACTTGTGAATAAGTTCATCGACGATTTCGTATCTCAAAACCTAATTCTAGTTATAGATATGAATATAGACTAATTTAATTTGCAACTTTAAACCAATAAATATCCAATCTTAATGCAATACATCAATCATGCATTCAAACGCACAGTAAAATAAGAACGATGATGAAAAGAATAATTATAACTCCAAAATTAATCAAATCGAATGTCAATGATATCCGATTACATCCCTAACCAATATATAGTTGTTTAGCTACTCATCGCTTTATTGAAATCCAAAAAAAAAGATGAGAAAGCATAAAACCCCGTTGTTGCCGAAGCGTCGAAAAATCCACAGCACCAGCTTTCCTTCTCCTGGCCTGTCCACCGTCCGGGTGAAAACCCTCGCGTAAAACTGAACTCCTGATCGTTCCGTCCCAAAAAAACTTCTTCCGTGAACGGGCAGTATGCCCCTTTTATAACCTTCTCAAAAACGTCATGCCCTAAACCTTTCCTAAAAACAGACCCCGCATCAGCTATTGGCCCATTAACGCAACCAAGCTGTCCAAAACCAACTGGGCTAAACCCATGACGCCTGAACCGAGCCCAATTAACTCATTTGCCTGACGAAACGAAAACCAGTAGAAAATCCATTTTAGGGCCACCCAAAATCTGGGCCTTTTAAGGTGAAGGTGCCCCTTAACATGTAACAGAGGTTGGGAATAACTAACCGGCCCCTTTTATATCATGTGTGCCATAAAATCAGTTTTGCCGTAATTCTTGTTTGCGACACTTTTGAACCTTGTATTCTTCTTGTATTCGAAACCATTGACTCCGAGAGTTGCTAAGTGATGGATTGAGTTGTAAATTGCTTCATTTTTATTATTAAACTTCAAAGTACCTGCAAAATAGAAAACAATGTAAAATAAACAATATATGAGGATTTAGCCGACATAAGTGTATCAATTAGGTACTCTTGAATAGGTGTTTTGAGCACCTATCATGGGTTTAACGGCATTGCCTCCAAGCCCAAAAGAGAAGTTACCCGGAAAGTTGTCGCATGCGAAACTCTGATTATGGATACTACCTTTTGTGTCGTTGATGTTGACTCACCGTATGCGGCAATTCTTGGAAGACCATGGTTACATAGCATCAAGGGAGTACCCTCGACTTACCATCAGTGACTGAGGTTCCCAACTCCTCAGGGTGTCGCCGAATACATTGGTGATCCATCTACAGCCAAAGCCTGCAATGAAGTTGATGTCAAGATGCGCGAAACTAGAAAAGCAAGATTGAACGAGAAGAAGAAAAGGGTTAAGGAATTGGTTAAGGCTAAAGAAATTAATGAAGTGATCAACGACCCCAGTAAATATGTTCACTCTATAAAGGAAGGCGAGTCGTCAACAAAATCTGCAGCGGCGCTTTCATAGCAATTAAAGGAACCTTCGCCATTGGGAGAACCAGATTACACTTCATAGCGGTGGAGCCAACAAAAGATGTTAATATCGGCGAAGGAGACGTTCCCAATATTGTGAAAATTGGTACTTTATTGAATAAAGAGGAATCAGCGCAGTTGGAAGCTCTGTTGAAAGAATACGTAGACGTTTTTGCTTTGGGAATGAATGAAATGCCAGGTATTGATCCAGTAGTTGCATGTCATAAGTTGGACATCGATCCAAAAATCAAGCCATTCAAGCAGCGTATAAGGAAGTTGGCACCAGCATATAAGGAGGCGGTAGAGGCAGAAATAGATAAAATGAGAGCTTCTGGTATCATAATACCAATCCAGTATCCTGAATAGATAACAAATATGGTATTGACTTCAGCGACCTGAACAGGGCATGTCCAAAGAACAACTTTCCATTGCCAAGCATAGACCAGACTGTTGACGCTATACTTCAGGGCATGAATTGTTATCTTTTATGGACGACTATTCTGGGTACAACCAGATACCGCTAGCAGAAGAAGATCAGCGACATACGGCGTTCTTTTCGACTAAGGGATTATTTTGTTATACAAGGATGCCCTTTGGACTCAAGAATGCTGAAGCTACATATCAAAAAATGGCTCAGGATATGTTTGAGAAGTGGATAGGAAAAACCATGGAGGTATACGTTGATGACATGCTATTCAAGAGCAAAGTAAAGAAAAATCATGTGCATGACCTTAAAGAAATATTTGATCATATGTGTATAACCAAGTTGAAGATTAATCCTGCAAAATGTGTGTTCGGCGTCACCTCTGGAAAGTTTTTGGGATATGTTGTTACAAAAATGGTGTAGAGGGAGATCGAGCAAAAATTCAAGCTATTAGGGACATGCCATCACCGGTAACCCTGAAAGATATCATGCGACTCAATGGAATATTGGCGTCTCTTAATAGGTTTATCTCGCGGTTCTCTGATAAGTGCAAGTTATTTTTTCAAATGCTGAAGAAAGGAGAGAAGTTTAATTGGACGGATGATCACGAAGCCGACTTTCAAGGAATTAAAAGATATCTATCTACTCTTCCAGCTATTCAGCTGCCGGAACATGGGGAGAAATTAAGGGTTTATTTGGCAGCCACTTCATCAACGGTTAGTGCAGTACTTGTGCGGACAAAAGGCGGAGAGATGTCGATCTATTATATTAGTCGAACTTTACAACCTGCTGAGAAAAATTACACTAAAATAGAGCAACTGATTTTTGGCTTTGGTTTTTGCTGCTAAGCGATTTCGTCCATATTTTATGCTCATCCTATCACGGTGTTAACTAAAACTCCTATTGAGTCTATACTACATAGCTCACAAAGAGCAGGGCGTATTACTAAATGGAATGCTCAGATATAGCAGTTCGGCGTCAAATATGAAATTAGAACATCGCAAAGATCTCAACTCATCGCCGACTTTCTTGCAGACTTTCCAATTGAAGAAGAGGAGGAGGAGGTTGAAGATATTCCATTCATGGAGGATGATCCAGGTGAAGGGGTACCAGAGCTGCTGAAAAGAGACCCAAATCAGTGGGAAGTATATGTAGATGGGTCAGCTAACAGAGAAGCAAAGGAATTGGTATAGTCTTTATTTCGCCCAAAGGTTCAAGAATAGTTCATTCGCTGAGATTGGAATTCCCAGCTACTAACAATGAGGCAGAGTATGAGGCTGTAATTCACGCTATGCGGCTTATTATTGAGATGGACAACAGCAACATTCGCTTAACCAGTGATTCTCAGTTGGTGATTCGACAAATCTTGGGGAGATATGAAGCACATGACAGTTCCCTGCAAAAATACCTAAAGTTAGCTAGAGAGTACGCTCAGAAGATCAACGACATTGAGTTCAGGCATATATGAAGAAAAGACAACAGACACGCCGACGCTCTGGCATTCATTTCTTCTATGATGGCGGATCCAGAAGTACCTTCCATTGCAATTGAGCGAGTAAAGATGTCATCAGTAGAAGAAAGAGGAATCAGAGAAGTGTTAGCGGTAGACATTGAAGAATCAGCCGAAACTGATTGGCGGATTCCCATCAGATATTACTTGGATCATCTTACAATCCCTGGAAACAAAGTTCTAGCACATAAAATTATCAGCAGATCGGCGAACTATGAATTAAGAGACGGGATACTATATCGAAGATCATTCTGTGGACCATTGTTGAGGTGTGTATCAAGGGAAGAAGGAAAGAAGCTGTTAAAAGAAATTCATGAGGGAGACTGCGGAAATCATAGCGGTCATAGGGCTTTGGCTCTAAAGGTGAGAATGCAAGGGTATTACTGTCCCTGGATGAAAGGTGATGCTGCAGAATATGCTAGGCGATGTAAGCAATGTCAGCTCTATGGAAGAAGAATAAAAGCACCGGCGATGTCATTAAACTCAGTTTTAAGCCCTTGGCTTTTTGCCAAATGGGGGATTGACATCATTGGGCCACTGACCCCAGGATCAGGACAAAGGAAGTACATTATTGTGGCCACCGATTACTTCACCAAATGGTGTGAAACCAAGGCCTTAAGGCAAAGAACCGGAAATGAGGTATTCGTATTCATCTGGGAGAATATATTCTGTCGGTTCGGTGTCCCAGCGGAATCTGTACTGATAATGGAAAGGAGTTAGTCGGCGAAAATATTGAGAATCAACGGCGTAAAATTGGGGAAGTCGACTCCAATATACCCACAGAGTAATGGAAAGACGGAAGCCACAAATAAGACTATTGGAATGGGGCTGAAGAAGAGGGTGGAAGGACATAAGAAAGCTTGGTGTGAACACCTACACAATGTCTTGTGGTCATACAGGACAATAGTCAGAGGGGCAAATGGGGCGTCTCCCTTACTACTCACCTTTGGTGCATAGACAGTGCTTCCATCAGAAGTTACACTGCCAACAACAAAACACGAAGCTTTGGAAAAGAACTTGAACACATATTTAATCTTAGCAAAGCTATATGACTTAGAAGAACAACGGCTAATTGCCCTAACTCATATGGAGAATTATCATTGCCGTCTAGCCAGGAAATACAGCAAGCGCGTCGTTCCCAGAGAATATCAGCCCGGCGACCTGGTGTTACGTGAGATACCGCCATATCATAAGAATAAAGGATGCAAGAAGCTGGAGCCAACATGGGAAGGTCCTTACATTGTAAAACGTGCAGCTGGAAGCGGAGCCTATGTGTTGATAGATGAGCATGGCAAAGAACTTGAGCATCCTTGGAATGCCAAGTTTATCAAAAGATTTTATCCTTGAAGTTGTATGTAAAATCCGAAGTCTTGGGCGGGCATAATACCCAAGAAATCTTATTAGCCTTTGTAATCAGCGGTAAATAAGATCCGGGGACGTAGGTTTGCTATCATGCGCCGAACCCCGTTAACAAATCACTGTGTCTTTAAATTTTGAAGTACGACGACCTACACTCAAGGCTAAATAACCATCTACTGAGGCAAAATTGCCATAAATCTTCAAGGCTAAATAGCCATCTACTGAGGCAAAATTGCCATAAATCTTCAAAGCTAAATAGCCATCTACTGAGGAAAAATTGCCATAAATCTTCAAGGCTAAAAAAACCACACGCTGAAACAATAATGATAAATAGTTCTAAGGCCAAGAGGCTGTTAAGAGTAAAGTTGATTCGCTGAGGCAACGACAGCTGCTAGACCCAACTTGGATTCCAATGATAAAAAGCTATGGGTAACAATAAATATGGCCATTGGAACTATAATTCCACTCGTGTTACTTGATTGGTTTGTAAGTGATGGCAGAAATAATATAAAACTCTAGGAGAACTCCCCATAGGGACGGCTCCTGGTTAACCAACCACTTATAATAGATCGCCGATGGGCACAAGTAACAATGTATAACGAGCGGTTGGGAATTTGGACCCAGTGGGATAACCATTAGCTAATCATATGGGCCAAGCGGGCTAAGCTTCGAAACAAACAAGCGGTATATCCGCCCAAATAACAAAACAAAACAGGTATCTTATAGATATATATAACGACGGGAATAAAGTTCATTAACACTACGTGATTTCATACAAGGAAATGTGCTAAACAAAACATATACAAAAAAAAGGCTAGGGATGTTGGCTTGATGAAGATCCATCTTTGAAACTCTGCAGTTCAGGAGGTTTCTTAGAATTGTCAATAGCTATTTTGAGGTCGGCGACAAACGTGCTATCGTTGGCCTCCTTGTTTTCAACAGTAGCAACAACTTTTCCTTTAACAACTTGCAGAGGCACGGCTTGAATACTAGCATCATCATTGACATTTTTGTTGTCGTCTTCATCCTCATCACTTTTCTCTTCTTCAGAATCGGATCCGCTCTCGACTTCTACAACTTCTTCGGCGTCTCCTTCATTTTCAGCGGCAGGAGGAGTATCTACCACATACCAGGAGGAAGAGCGCCAGGAGCGTATGCTGCAGGAATCTTTACATTGTTCTCTGGACAAAACTTGGCCAGATATAGCTGAATTGCAACGAAACTGCTCATATTCAAGTTCTCAATATGATGCGCTTCACGTGCTTGTGCTTGTTTCTTGGCAAGATTCAATTCAGTCTCCAGAGTGTCGCGCATATTCTGAAGTTTGGCAACTTGGGAAGTTTGTGCTTCGAATTTTTCCTTGAAGCCTTGGAAAGTCTTGACTTCATTTTCAAGATTGATAATCTTACCAGAACATTGAAGATGCTCTGTCTTCAATTCATGCATTTTCTCTTCACACGATTGATGCTCCTTTGCCTGCCCTACTAGCAGAGCAATTTTGGAAATACATCCTTCATGCTCTTTAGCGACAACGGATTGCTTTTGCAGCTGAGACTCAAGAGCTTTGTTTTTCTCTGAAATAAGTCAGAGGAAAATAAGAACAAAGGCAACTTATAAAAGAGTAAGACGAGTATAAAATCCTAAGAAAACTACCTTCTAGCTCATGCACATGCTTACGAATACCCTCTTTGGCAACGTTAATTTTATCCAATTTACACAATACTTCTTGATCAGAACAAGGGCCCACAACTTGTTTGATTCCGAGCCTAAGGGAGTTATTTTCTTCATTCAATTGCCTAGCTCGGTCCCCGTAGAGTTGGGCGAAATCTCTGTGACGCTGAATTTCTTGACGAGCGGCATCTCTTTCAGCGGACATACAAACTAATTGAGAAGATAATCGAGCAACAATTGCTTTTTCATTCTGCAAGAGGGAAGAGCTTCTGGTATGTTCTATGATGGCTTCTTCCTTAGATTAACGCTCTAGTGCTGCTAGATGGGAGGCGTTGTCATGAGCGCTCTTAAGCCATTTAACGTCCGCTTCGGAAGCTTTGAGAAGATGATCAAGATTTACATTAAGGTCAGAGATATTGCGTAACTCTCGCCGGTACCACTTAACATCTCGGTTAAAATCAAACAACATATTACACCGCCTAGCGTTAGCATTAGCCAGGTTGTCAATCTCGATTTCGACTCGCTTCAATCGATTGTCATGATGATGTTGGCGACCTTATAATAGATAGGGACTAAGGGTTTTGGCGGTAACAAGGATCAAATAAAGCGGTAACATGGAAAAAGTCAAAAAGAGCAACTAACCTTGAAGATTCTTCTGTTCCTTAGACTCTTCCTGCAGCTGTCGACGTAGTTTCTTGGTTTTTGTGTTCTCCTCAGAGAGCTGATGTTGGAGAGTGGCTTTCTCTTGGCGGAGCCCCTTAATCTCCTCCTTAAGTTGAGAACTTAGAGAAATGTTTCCAATATTGCGTTGGAATTCCTAAGAAGGGAAAGGATTAGTATATTCAGAAGAAATACGTGGAAAAATGATAAAGTAAAAGCTGAGGCAGAAACATACCAAGACAGCGCTACAAAGTTGTTTATAGGGAGTAAGGTTGGCGACGGCGGCAGTCAGCTCTATAGGTTTTAGCACCAGTCCAGGTGTGCTCAGCTTACTCATGGATTCAAGGTAAAGGGTATTGGGACCGCCTTTGTCCTGAGTGATTAGCTTTGAAAAGGAGTCAGCCAATTTGTTCAGCGGAACTTGACCTTCAGCAGAGCTACCACAAATAGGATATTGAGGCAGGTTGTCTAGAGAGACAAGCTGGAGAAGCAGTTTGGCGACATCATCTGAAAAAGCGGGGATACCGAGATACACCACCAACTTTTAGTTTTCGTGAACCTAGTTGATTATGGTTGTTTGAACGATCTCACAAATCAATATTCAAACAACAACCTGAGTATAGTTCAAAAAACCGAATCCTAACAAGAACGTAGTTCTCGTAGATCTCAATAGAGACGGATTCACTCAAAGGTTATGAATCAACAAACTTGCAATTACTTCTATTATATAGATCAGAGACAATATAATGCATAAGTGAAAAGTAATGCAAGACACCAGAATTTTGTTAACGAGGAAACTGCAAACCTAGCAGAAAAACCCCGGGACCTCGTCCAGATGTGAACACCCTTAGTATAAACTGTATACAGACGCTAGCCTACTCTCAGACTTCGGACTAGACTGTATCGAGACTGAATTCACCCTACAAGCAATTCAGCTACCAATGTGCTCCTACGTCTCTTGTCTCCCGCAGTAGCCTACGTACTTGATTCCCCTAGCTGACGTCCTTTACAGGCCTAGGAGCTGCTCCACTTCCCTTCGTGAAGACTAGCGCTACCCTGCCTCTAACAGGACGCCTAAAAGTATCCAAGTGATTAAACGAGAATACAATTGTGATTTCCTTTAGACTTAAAGTCAAGGTTAATGGAAATCGATATGTTGAATAAGGCTTATTGATCTAGCCTAAACAACTTTACCTCCTAACACGTGACGAACTTAGTATGAAACCTAGTTCGTGAATTGCGTTTGGGAACTTCTAGGGTTTACGATACAAGATCTACCTTACGAAGTTTCTATCAAATCTTGGTCGTGATAAGATTGAAAGAATTCAATCGACCCAAGATA
>JAJJMA010130434.1:0-10400 GCA_023529015.1 Papaver nudicaule | reverse complement strand
TTAACATAAGCTGGTGCTGTAGTGCGGATGGAGAAGTATAGTCTGGACACCCCATTGCAGTTTCGAAGAAGCAGCAACTCACATTGAGGGTCATCCAAAGTGTGCACTGCATTTATGAGCTGAGTAGTTTTATGAACCCTGTTGAGTACCAACTGACTGCAAAACTCATGGCTCAAGCTGACTGGTCCCCCAATAAGTTTAACCCCATTTATAGGCCTCCCAATATCCACTGGAAAAACTCCTTCATGTGCACTCCTTATGTCAGCAGTTGGCCAGAATATTTCTGTTTTCTGCACATGAAGGTGAAGCCCTCTGACAATGCCCTGGTGCTGGATGATATTGAGAGCTTTAGAAACCATGAGAGTGTCACCAATTAAGGTGCCATCATCCAAGTACCAGGCTTGAAGTTGTAGGTTGCACTTCTTGGACACCTGCAAAGCTATATGATGTAGGGTTAGAGCAAAGAGCAGTGGCCCTAATGGATCAGCCCGTTGTACCCCTTGTGAAGATGTGAGTGTGTGGCTGTCATAGTAGAGCCTTGCTGGTGATGAGTAGCAGAACTCTACCCATGTAGAAATGCTAGGACAATGTGCCATAACTTCCTGTAGCATAGCAGACCTGTCTACTAGATTAAATGCATTCTTGAAATCAACCATAAGCATACTCAAAGTGTTGCCTGAACCCCTATCTTCAACAATGCGATTGATGAGTGTAAAATAGCTCCACCCCCACATGGAACTCCAACCTGGAAATCCCCTAAATATCTGATCATGTCTTTGCTTACCATAGATGCAGCCACTTTGGACACCAACCTTCTCCAAATGCTGCCAACTGCAATTGGCCTAATTCCTCCATCAGGCTTGAGCAAGGGTGCCAGTGGTGCACTGGATATGTATTCACCTAGCTGAGGGGGACATTGACCAGACAAGAGAAGATTTACAATGGAAGTAATTAAGTGAGAAACTCATCTGCAACTGCTGCTCCAGGTCCACTCAAAGCATCTATAAAATGCTGAGCATGCAGACCATCTCTACCACAAGTAGTGCCTCTAGGAAAGCTTTTAACCCTGCTTAAAACCATATCCTTGTCAGCCATAGCTGACTCTATACAATTGGGTGTGCTGGGGAGAGTTGGTGGTGGTGCAGTGGGATGTTTCAACCTCAAGTCTTCTAATGTTGTTGTTGTAGATGGTGCTACTCCATTGGAGGTAAGAATTCTAAGTGCAACTGTGTAAGTACTCTCTCCCATCTTTTCTTGCAGAGTTTAATATTAATATCTTGCTGGTTGCGTTTCTTTACAGGTTGCCTGCTCTTGTCGATCTGTTGCTCACTATATTCTTCAAGCAGGTGATGTATTGAAGCATAATGGCCACCATTGTCCCTCCACTGAGAAAGTGATGTGTTGATTGAATTCAACTGGGATTTAATACTCATACCTGACCTTGTTTCAGAGCTAGATTTGGGGGCATAATTCCTCAATACACATGCAGGGAAAAGAAGTAACAAAACCCAATTGAAGATTTCCATGGGGCTTTGTATAACTTTTTCCATGACATGTTTGAAAGCTCTGGAGAAACTTAGTGGGGATGTACCTTGTTGTGTGAACCTGAAGGCGGAAAACTCTGTCAAGTAGATCCACATCAAGCCAAACTGGTTCATGTCAGTGTCTCTGACACCATCTGCATCTCCATCTCCTTCTGTGTTAGCACTAACTGGTATAGGTTTACGGATGTCATAAACGACAAACTCTAAGTGTCCATCTCGCAGTGGTGCTTCTATGTGCTCAGGATGGTTTTTGCAAGGGATTCTCCAAGTATGGGTCTTCATACAGGACGTACACAACCACAATTTCAATTGATGAAGTATAGTTTCCCATGAGGAATAAACTGCAGCATTGGTACGTATTCTTGCTCTACAAACCTCACTACCATCACCAGGCATGTCATTCTTGTCTTGCAGATGGCGCCCCAAAGACGTACGTGCAAAGCCTCGCTTCTTGACGCTATTGTCACAATCATCGAAACCTCTGAACGGACAATGAACCATGTAACCATAATTTCTTGAAGAACATGGTCTATCGTGACTGCGGGATGAACAAGGAGATGGGTTATGGGTATATGATGAACTAGGGCTCTGGGTGTGAGTGATTTTCGATCGTGTTCTAGGAATATTATGGTGTTAGAAGGTATGAACACATGATATCTGTTCCTCTGTAAAAGGTAACCGTCAAGCAAGTTGATGGTGATTGATGAAAAAATGTCTAAAAATGGTATCACACAGCCAGGGAAGAAGAGAGGAATCGATTGGTATGAAGTGCAAATGGATTAGAGGCGTGAATCAGAGGAAACAATCGGAAATTTCAATCTTCCCTAGGGCCGACGTTTTATATATATATATATTGATTTGTATACATATACGTTCTACAACGTATGGATATATGTGTGTGTGTGTGTGTGTGTGTGTGTGTGTGTGTGTGTATATATGTATATTATTGTTCACATTGCTGGGAATGTGTGTGTGTATTATAAATGCAATTACCACTGTATGTATGAGTATGTGCAGTAACTTACATGAAACCATTTTGGTGTTGTAGAGAAAGCAAGGCGATGATGAAGAAGCAATTTCAAGTCGTCATTCTGCCCGTTCCTCCGTTGCTAGAACACCTAGGTGTACTGACGGTTTCTCGTACGCTCCCGTTATCAGAAGCCCGAACGTGCTCGTTAATCATGGATACTTCTTTGTTTGTTTCATTCCCAATGAAGGGGATCTTGATGACTCCTCCAGAGTGGTGCCTGGCGAGGCCATCAAGTTTCGTCTGGAGTCTAACATACATGTCGGTGTGCCCTTTGATTTTATGGTTCTGCAGTTTAATGTGACTCAATGTTGTGCTTGGTTTGAATTCATGTTGACAAATAAGCAAGTTCGGCCAATCTTAGATCGGGCAGGTATCTTCTATGCAGTGAAGGCAACTGGGAACTTGAGAATAAAAAAGATGCGAGGTGCCATCGTTACTTTCCTCCTTCGTTGGTATAGAGCGACCAGTACTTTCGTGATGAATTGGGGTGACTTCACTATTTCCTTGGAGGCGGTTGCCGTCTTGTATCATCTCCCGATGTTAGGGAACATTCCGAACAACTATACATCAGATCAGGATAAGATGATTGCAGATTTAAACAAGAAGATTGAAGAGTTGCAAGTTGCCAAGACTTCTACAAGTGAGAATTATATAGCGTGGACTCGTCAGTAGGCGGCTCAAGTCCTTCTGGTTGTGATCCCGAAAGCACTATTTGTATTGCAGCGTTCCTGGTACTTTGGTTGTCCAAAGAAATTTTTGTTGATGACCCCGTCGGTACGCTGAAGCCTCACGCGATTCCTTTAGCTTTCCTTCTTGCTCATGGACAGAGTCTACCCATCGGTAGTCTATTCCTTGGTTCTTAATATGCTCATTTTGGGGCTTTAGTCAGGGACATGGCGGTTCCCGGAGTAAAAAGAGTTGGCATTCACCTGAATGCTTCGTTCATCCAGGTAATATTGTGGGAGCATTACCGAGCTCATAGACCTACCAACGCTCCTCATTTGGATAAGGTCTTGAACGAGAGTCCCAGAATTTTGCAGTGGATCAACAGAAAACCCATTACTTCTCCGAAGTTGGGGGACTTGTTGGACGACGAGAGGAATATCAACTTTCGTCTGTGGTATACTATTTCTTTTCCTAAAATCATCTAGCCTGAAACCTTTACGGAGATGCCTAGTGTTGAGATACGGTCGGGACCTCGAGGAACGAGTGGTTTTAGTGATGGACATGTCATCTTTATTAATAGCAGTACCCCTGGTTATATCCTTGGTTTCTTTCGTGGAGAAGAGGTGGTGATGTCGTACAACATAGACAGATCAGCGCGAGTGATGGGTTTTGACCAAGACGTTCCTGCAAGGTCGCTTCCCATGCCTTCCGCAGCGGCGTTGCTTACATCACTTGACGTGTCCCTTCATCCTGGTCCCCTTTTCACCTTCATTCATTCTCATAGATCTGTAAGGGTGACTCCCGAATATCATAGGTTTTGGGACAGGACTCTCGAAGTTCTCCGTAGCTTTGTCAGTGGTCAAAATATTGGCCAAGGTGCTCCCGTTTCTCTTCCGCATATGAGTTCCGCTCCAAGTCCCCAGTGTTCTGGTGAAACTTCTATGGTGGTACTAAGAGAAGACCTAGGATGAAATTTCCTAGAGGGTATGTATCTCAGATGGTGGTAGATGAAACTCCTACTGACGACCAGGACGTTGATATGATGGTAAACGAACCTCTCGTACTTTTGTAGATGTTATTTCGCTTTCTAATATGTAGCATTGTTGATGAGAGTCTTACGCTTGTATTCCTTTGTGGGCGAGCCATTCGAGAAACAATGAACCTGTAGAGTTCTCGAGTGTTGATGATGGAGATCGGGAGGTACTTGAGAGGAATGCCAATTCTTCACCTTCTCGTAAGGTGACGAGTCTTAACACGGTAAGCGCCTTGCCTCTCTTTTTTTAGCTTCAGATTTGCACCATTATACGAAAATAGATCTCCGTTTTTTATGATAAGCTCCTACTTTCATAGCTAAGACCCTGGGCTATCATCTATTAGGATAATTTCTTGAATTTGAGACCGTTTACCTCGTCGTATTTGCTGAGCAATGGAGTTACAGGAACAATTCATCGTATTTCTGACAGTTTGTTTCTTGCGCATTCCCTGGTGTTTGCATCATATCTCCCTCGATTGTTGTATCACCATGAAGTTCTGATCCATAGTAGTAGACATCCAGGAGAGTATTGTGTCCAAAAGTCCTTGAAATTCCTCATAGATTTTCTGCAGTATTTGACGTGATTTTGCACAAGGACGTGATTTTGCACAAGATTCTCGACTGCGCGTCTCGTATGCGCCATAGTGTTTGAGTCATATCTCCCAAACCCCATGCTGTAATGTCATGAAATTTTAGTGTGTCTTGGAAGATTCACATAGGGAGGTTGTGTCCTAAAATATCCCCAAAATTCCTTGTAGATATTTTAAACCGACCGTTTCTTTATGACAAATATTCTGGCGCAGGATGTTCCGACAGCTTTTTCTTTCCTTCAATGTTTGCACCATATTTCTTAAACCATAAAGAGTTCTTGCATTAAATTTCACCACCTGGTAGAAGACATTAAAATGAAGATCGTGTCTAAGTTTTACCCCAAAATTATTCACGAGCTCTCCGCAGCAATCGTTTCGGTTTCGTATGCACGTTCTGCCCATGAACTGTGATGTTTACCCCGTATCTCTTATACCACGAACTGGATTGCCATGAAATTTTATCACGTAATAGTAGACACCAGCAGGAGGATAGTGTCCAAAAATATCTCCAAGATTCCATATATATATTCCACCTTGCTTGTTTTGGCGTTATGCATTCTTTCTGCTCCTAACCACTAATTCTCTCTATTTTTTTTAAGTTCATCGAAGGAATTGGTCAGCTCAGGAGAAATGAGATGACAATGACCGAGGATGTTGATGATATCATGTGGATTCTCCTGTAGACGTTATCATGGACCCGCCGATTGAAGGTGACGTGGGTGGAGATACGGCTTCTGGTGATGACACTGAAGAACTTGAGTCTTCTGAAGACACCCGTGATGCCGAGATGAGGGATCTCTACCCGAATGGTGGTGTTCCGTTCTCTCTCTTAAGTAGAGTCAGGAATGATTGTGTAGCGGTCGGCGGCTTCGTAGTACCAAAAGCGTATCAAGACATGTAAACTCGCATCTGGAACAGGTTCGGGCACATAACTACTGAGGACACTAATCGTGCCATGGCAGAAGGCTTTGTTGCTGTCTTGTTGGAGCGGATTGATGAGATGGGTGAGTACACCATGCGTGAAGTTGAGCCGGATATGTTACAAGATTGGGAAGATGCCATAATTGTTGTGGAAAGCCAATCTCTTAATGTGGCTTGGCTACGGGAGAGGTTTGAACAACGCAAGGGTTTCAAGGCTCAGGCTGATGCTGCTACAGATGATGTTCTCTCCATGAAGGAAAAGGAGGTTGTTGAATTGAAGGCTAAGTATAGGATATGAAAAATGCTCATGAGAGAACTGGGTGTATTGTGCTACATGGCCTTTTCTGAGTAGTTCGGTCTTAGGTTTGGTTTTATTTCTAGTCTTGTGACTCGGTTTTATTTCTAGACCTCGTAGCTCAGAGATTTCTTTATTATATATTTTTTAAAAGATAATTGGATGTTGAGTTTTACACCTTAACTATATGTGGTGGTTTCACACATTTTTTTTTACATGGGGCTAAGGATTAATCGTAATATGCTTCAACCCATCTTTTCTGTATTGTTGTTGTATCCTTGTAACCATCCTTGACAGAAACCAACTTATAATATCCACTTAATGTAGACCTGGCGACTTAATATGGTCCCTTAGGACGATCCCCTTTTCGAAGGGCTGTCTTCATCACCCATTCTCCTATCTTGAACTCTTTATCACTAGTTGATGGAGTTCTGGATTTGTAAAACCTCCTGCTGGGAACGGTATTCGAGAGTGATTGGGAGGATGGTTATCTTTGGTGTCTCAATCTCCCACATTTGACCCATTGAACAATATACTAAGAGTGTCACGACTAGAGGAAGGACTACCCATTTCCTAAAATATTGAACCGGGTTTGTCATCCATTCATACCTTGTGATCAGAGCAGTGTTGTTGTCTCGTGGGAGCGTAGTCTCCTTTTGTCCATGGAAGTGTATGATATGTGCTAGAACATTTTCTCCTGGTTCCCCTTTGAAGTCTGTCGAAATTTCTGATACTCCATACAGAGACATTGTTGCTACTTGGAGGTCTTCAGATTGTTCTGCACCTCCTGGTAGGGCTGCGGCCTCGTTGAGCAAGCTTTGATTGTTGTGGAACCAAGGATGGCCTAGAATCATGTCGTATTTCAGACCTTGTGTGATGACATGGAGTTCGGTTTCAGTTTGTGCTTCAATCACTTTCACTTGTGGAGTAATTCGTCCATAGGTTGTCATTGATCTCCCTTATGGGTCTTCTAACGTTATTGGGGAGTGGACGGCTTCGTGCGGAGAGATCCCCACAGCTTCTAGTGTCCTGGCGGAAATAATGTTGACTTTCATCCCCCGGATCCACCAGCGTGTTGGGAAATTCGGTGCCACACAAACACACAGTGGTGAGAATCCCCAGCCTCATCTAGCCAATAGTCCCCAATCATATTTCACATAGGACTTTCTTTGCGTCGGCAAGTGTTGGGTCTCCCTTTCTTCAAGCGCTAGTCGTCTCCCTGATACCACGTAGTTCAGTGCTGTAAACATATCTTTGCGCTGAGGTTTTGAGAAGCAAAAGACTTCACACAATTGATGCATCATGATTTCCACCTTTTGATTCACCGACACTTTATGGACGGTAAGAGTCTGAATGCATGGAGGCCCTTGGTGTAGTTCGTCGGAATACGCTTTAACCTTGAAGATACGGTCCCTGAGGATACGTCTGAAACTGTAACATTGGATTGTGGCGTGGTTGATTCTTCTGTGGTTGTGAGTGTAGAAAATGCCTTTGTGCATCAGGGGCTCTCAAGAGATGATATTGTATAGGAGACTTACCTTAGAAGTGGAGAATGGTGTCAGCGGCAACCTTCAACGGATATCACACAGAAGAAGAAGGCGACAAAGGGAGAAAGAAAAGGTCGGCGTACATCAAAGAAAAGCAGGACTGCATATTCAACTCAGCGGAAAAGGGCACGTCATCGAAAAAAGCTGATAATCTGGTTGAGCATTTAATGAGGATCAGAACGGTCGGATTGTCAGAGTTGACTCGTTGACTCGGTGGGATATGAGTCATTGTTCTAATCCAGTTCAAGATGAGAGGCGCTGAAATATCGAAAGAGGGACGGCGGTATTGAAGATCGGCGGATGAGGACAAATATGTCATACCTAAAGTTGTTTGTATTAGTTGTAGTCCATTATGTAAAATGCCTATAAAAGGCCATGTAACACAACCAAGCGAGGGGTTGGGAAAGTGAACTCTGGGGTTGATCTTTTGAGAGAGAAAGAATTCCTTCTTACTCTCAAGAGCTCAAATACTAGGGAAGATCTTGATTTTGTAAGGGTGATTATCATTGGCAAGGTGAGAATAAGGCAATGAATCCATGAATAATATTTGATACTTGAGAGTTTTAGCTTCTATGCTCTAATCTGAGTTATGTTTCTGTCTTAGTATTGTTGTTTATGTTTATGTTACTCATGAATAATGCTTGTTAGGACGTGATTTAAGTGTTTAAGTATGGGTGTATTGGTAAAATCTCACCTATGGGGATTTTACCAACTACACTTGGTGATCACTATAAATAGATGACCTTCTGCAAGATACAATCTCAATCCTCTACACATCTGTGTATCCTTGCATAAAGGCTGGTCGTCATCTCGAAATCCTTTTGGACTACAACTATTGAAAGACTTCACTTGAGGATCGTGAAGCACAGGTCGGAAGTAAAATTTCATCATGTATCTTGGGACGATTGAATATTTTCAATCTTATCACGACCAATATTTGATAGAAACTTCGTAAGGTAGATCTAGAATTCTAAACCCTAGAAGTTCCCAACGCATATTCACGAACTAGGTTTCATACTAAGTTCGTCACGCGTTTGGAGGTAAAGTTGATTAGGCTAGTTCAATAAGCCCTATTCAACATATCGATTTCCATTAACCTTGACTTTAAGAATAAAGGAAATCACAATCGTATTCTTGTTTGATTACTTGGATACTTTTAGGCGTCCTGTTAGAGGCAGGGTAGCGCTAGTCTTCACGAAGGGAAGTGGAGCAACTCCTAGGCCTGTAAAGGACGTTAGATAGGGGAATCAAGTACGTAGGGCGGGAGCCAAGAGACGTAGAAGCACATTGGTAGCTGAGTTTCTTGTAGGGCGAATTCAGTCTCGATACAGTCCAGTGCGAAGTCTGAGAGTAGGCTAGCGTCTGTATACCGTTCATACTAAGAGTGTTCACATCTGGACGAGGTCCCCGGGTTTTTCTGCTAGGTTTGTAGTTTCCTCGTTAACAAAATTCTGGTGTCTTGCATTACTTTTCCCTTCCGCATTATATTGTCTCTGATCTATATTGAAAAATGAGGGGTACCGAAATACGACCTACTTTTCGTTTGGGCTCGTGAGTCTTATGGTAAGGTTTGGACGATCTCAAAAATCAATATCCAAACCTAGATAACCGGAGTTGTGATCTAGGGATCAACTAGACAAAGACAAGTCTTTGGAGTAAACTCGACGGTTATGGATAACATACTTCTTGTGTTTGGCTTTAATTATATGTCAGAGTTTATATAATTGCGGAAAGGAAAAGCACACAAGACACCAGAACGTTTTTTTAACGAGGAAACTACCTTTTAAAAAAACCTTGGGACCTTGTCCAGATTGAACACCGCCCAGTACAAACTGACTACAAACTCTAGCCTATTATAAGAATTCGGTCTGGGATGTAGCAGAGACCAACTCAATCCCTCCAAGCGAATTGGCTATTGTCGCACTCTTTACGTCTCTAGATCCCCCACAGATCGTCACACACTTGATTCCCCCAGCTAACGTCCTTTACAGGCCTAGGAGTTGCTTTGACCGCTGTCAAAGGCTTGTGTCAGCAATACTGGCTTTGAAACCTAATTGTTGACGTATGATCGAACTGTCCTCTATCAGTTTCTCATACACAAGTTGACTTCCTTCGGATTGCTCCAGGTCATACGGAAATCTACTTTACAAATCAGGGATGACAAGCAAACCGAGTAAGATATGCCCATTTTGTCTCTACCTCAGTTGTACACGAAGAATCAGTTAAGAAACTTGTACAACTAGAGCTAACTAGGTCTTACAACACCGAATGCAGCCGTGCGTTGCTACCTTTCAACCTTGTGTGTAACGTATCAGTTCTTGAATAGCCGTATAGCAGAAGAGACGGACTATGGAATAGATAAAAACGTGATCAGGTTATACAGGTTACAGGTTAATCCGATTTCAACCAAATAAGGTCTCAATCTCCTACCTGTGCTTCCAACTCTCAAGAGAAGTCTTTTATAGTCGTAGGGAGTTCCCAGAGGAGCTGCAACCTATAGAGGATGACTATACCACAACAAGCGTTCACCGAAGTGAAAAGAGTTTACGATCACTTCCCTAAGGACCTTCACGTATGCTTGATGCTTGCGGTATTTGTCCGTAGACACCTTTATTTATAGCACTCAATAAGATAGGTTGCTTTGGAATAAAGCAATCAATTACTTGTCCCACAAGTCAAGGAAACCCTAAACTTGCCAACCAAGTAATAGAGATTAATCTCAATTGGAATTCTTTTTAACGTTTATCTGCCAAGTGTTTTGTTAGCTCAAAAAC
>JAJJMA010130415.1:0-27860 GCA_023529015.1 Papaver nudicaule | reverse complement strand
CTTGCATCGCCGCCAGTGCCTCAGTTTGGTATCAAGCCCCATCACCAACTGTTTTTCTTTTTCCTTTTGCAAGTTTTTCCATCTCCAATTGGCAAGAACTTCCAGAATATCGATCGTCATCTGTATCGGTGCACTTTGGGATTTAGCCAGGGTTCAACGAGTAACAACAACGCTGTATCTGGATCTGGCATCAGTACAGACATTCTTGAATTAGCAGAATTCCTGATAACTCCTCATACATCAAGTAAATATACAGATCTGGAGGAACTTAGATATCTCCAGAGATCTGAATTTTCTATTCATGTTTTCTGCTATTACTTCAAGTAAGAAAGGTAATGTATGAAAATTCTACAAATAGAGTCTGAGAGAAAATATATGATCTTTCTTGCAACATAAAAAACGAAGGTAGAAAAATTGAGTTTGAGAGGTAACCTTGCGACTATGTTTGCTCCACTAAGTACCGGATAAAGACTATCAGCTTTCTTTCCAACCACGAACTTTATACCTGACAATGGTGAATCAATGCTAAATGTGAGATTTACCTCGGTTCGAAGAACATCCAAGTCAAGAACTGCAGTGACAAGGCCCATGGCAGGATTATGCCATGAGTGTTAACTTTGGTGGATATCAGCATTACAGGATAAGCTTGATATAAATCCAAAAAAAGGGTTTAAGCGATACAGGAGCAACAGGACTAAATTCCTTGGCAATTTACTGGAAGTTCCCATGAAAATGAAGATACAAGATCCAGGAGTGGATGACAATCAGCACAATTTAGTTTATATTCAACTGAAGTCAGTCTAACTACTGCTCGAAAAACTAGATTTTAACTTACCTTCTTCAGTGACCAAGGGTAGATCTTTGTAAAAGATCTTTCACTAGGTGTTTGTTTTTGGGTATCGCAATCTTGCAGTTCTATTCATAAATAGGCATTATGGCTAAAGCTAATGATTTTCCAACTGTTCTCTCTAATTCCAGTAACAATGAGTGTCTTCTTGATACATGACTTCCCTCTAATTCTCCTTATGTCCATAAAATCTTGATTTAGCCTTTTGTCAAAACACTCCTTCATTGGGTGAAGATTACACCTACACTCATCTTTGACGACAAACAAAACATGTTGAAAATTCAAGAAAGCACAACAAAAAACAAGTAAAGTTAGACATAACCTGCAAAGAGTATCCTGAATTAGAAATTCGGAGGCACATAAGGATAAACAACAAATTGAAGAAAAATGAAGAAATGGAATTACCTAGAACAGGACGTCATCCAGCTTCATCTATACCCACAAGACACAGCTCTGAAGCTCATTCTAGGAGTCCCTTCCAATGTCGGGATTTGAGTTGAGTCGTTCTCTCTTAACTTATGTTATTTGGGTTTTAGCAAACCGTAGCCTAAGCTGGTTGATACAACCTTACTACTATACTGAATACTGAGCAAGCAGAATTTTCCATGAGCATAACCAGTTTGACGCGGGCCAGGCACGACTAAAATGACAAGTTCTTAAACTTACTACAAACATCTGGAGTCCTACTGTTATTGGTTTAGTTCTGTATATAGCCTACGGTGCGCACCTCCCCTACTGCTTCACTTCTTGTTATTTATCTCATTCAAAAGAGAATATTAACAGTCTTCAATTCCCAGCAACCCATGAATCTGCATGCTTTCTAGCCAAACTTTCTACTTCAGCTAAGCTACAACCTTTTACACTGGCCCCTATAATTACAGAAATTATCGTCCGTCCAGACGGATGCATCAAAAATTACAGGAAAAAAAAGAAAAAAAAAGTGAAGATCCTTATCACATGCTAGAATTGCGAGGAGTTGATTTCTCCTGGCCTGATCTATGTTTTCATTTTGTTGGATGAGGTTCACAGGGCTTGGTATTATGTGCAAAGATAACACTGTCTATACTTCCATAACCAAATAACCACAGCAAGGTTGTTCAGTGCAGGACAAAAAGCAATAACTAAATCAAAGAGGCAACATATTTCTAGATTCCCAGGCAAAAGAGTGGCACACTGAGGCAGGCTCCTCGAAGACACCATAGGCAAACATAGCATGGAGACAATATCCAGATATATATATTTTTTTAAACAACAAATCTAAGTTTCAAGATTCTGTTATCTAGCCCCCTCCGAAAAATTTCATTGTTAATACCAATTTTTTTTTTTCTTTTAGTGTATATGCAATATTCTAATTGGTTACGACAGCAAGTCTACTTTTAACCAAGGCTGAACGAACGTGCCTAGCCTTAAATAACCAGCTAACCTCATGAAATCACTAGCAGCTCACATAACTGTGTGAGCACGATACAAAAAGCTCTAATTTGACTGCTTCCTCTACAAGTCACGAGGTAAACATAAACCAACAGATAATTGCTTAATGAGGGAGAACCTTTTGATAGAAGATAGAAGAAAAGATATGTGATGCTTGGTTTGTACATACACTCGCATAAGGATGTTCCAAACACCAACATACAATTGCTTAATGATATAGGATCTTACTCAAGTTGCTAAAAGAAAATATATGTGATGATGCTTGGTGTACATTCATTCATTCACATAAGAAAGTTCGCAACACTAATACAAAATACTTAAAGAAAGCAGACCTAACTTAAGGTGATGAAGAAAAACATATATCAGATGTTTGATTTCTACATTCAGTTGCATACGAAATTCTAAATACTAATAAAGCAAAGTGCATAGAGATTACTTTCTTTGGAATTTACCTAGAATGCCATTGTATCACCATTTTGCGCCTGAACTCAAATTGGTTGTTGGATAATCCACTGCTACATATAACAAAGCATCTCCCGCAATAACACATTTCTGCTTCCATCTCTTTAGAGCAAAAAGATATAAAAGATTGACACCACCCATTTCTACCTTATCTTCCTCCTCTATTATCTACTCCCTTACCTTCTTGGTTCATAATTGCAGATCCGCGTCGGGCATTATTATCCGTTTTTCTCATTCGTGTTTTCCTTCTCATCCTTGTTTTACTAAGGTCTCAACATAAGTATCCACTTCAAAGACTTGAGGGAATCCATGAATCTCTAGAGCTCGGACTATTTCAAGATTAGGGTCATACGACAGCAGCAAAGAATGAATTGGTCTTGTCATATGTATCTCCACAAGTCCGCCTTCAAGTAGGATTTCACCACTCTCTAAACTTTGAATTGGTCTTCTATAATACATATCTGCCACATGTGCAGTAATCCTCAGATGCTTACTCCACTTGTTATCCATCATTGTCCACACATCAACGTGATCGTTTCCAGAATCCTCCATGTAATTCGTAGTAAGTAGGCAAAGTTTCCCTTCCCACATGCCCAAATCTGTCTGCACGAAATGGTCCTCAAATGAATTGTTGTTAGGTAATGGCACATGATGGAATGTCTCATCAGAAAAATCATAGCAAACAATAACACTAGATACGAGTCCAGTACGAGGAACACCAATCCAATGAACAACACCATTTAGAAGAAACCCCTTTTGTAAATAAGACAAGTAATAGGGAATGGAGCCAAGATCCTTCCACGAATCTGAAGCTAATGAGTAAACTTTGGCTTTAGAAATTTCGTCTTTTTGAAAACTGAAGATTCTTAACAACTTGTAATCATCATTCTTGCAATCAAAACCAAACCCATAGGCAGCTGTTGAACCAAATGCACACAATGCCATAAAATGGTTGTATGCAAACTAAGCCATTACAACAACCTAGAATCTGAGGCATGTGTTTGCTGGACATATATGGATAATCAATCTCAAGAGCATGACCTGAAAATGGTGATGATACCACATTATAATCAATCGAATAAAGATTAGGTTCTGTAATTATACTGCTCCTGTATTTGTCGTTGGTAACCAAGATGTTGAACTTGTTCATGAGATTAGCATGGTTGAGATGTTTCCTGATGAAATTAGGGTTTTGGAATAGAAGATGCCATGTTTTAGATACACACCTGAACCTTGATATGGATTTCACTGGTAACCTCGTCAGTATGTTCTCCTCTATGATTTCCTCCGGTAAACCTGACATTCTTTCTTCTTCTTCTTCCTGTAACCTTTGAAATGGGACTTAACCAGTGAGTGGAGAGAGTCTTTTATGCTATTTTTTTTATTTACCCAAAATAACCTTACAGCTTGACCAGCCTTTGGGGACAGAAGGGTCATTTGCATACAGGGAGTCATAGAATTGCCTTGGCAGCCATCTCTTGTTACATTCTAGCTCTTCTGTAGCTTCAAGAAGCAGAAGTCAGAAACAAAAATGTTTTGCTTCAGAAAAAGTTAATTTTTCTACTTCCACAAATCATTCTGTAACTATGTATTAATAACAACTAACTTTTTGTTATTTTGCTTTTAGAAGTCAATAAGTTATTTCTGAATAACTATCCAAACAAGATACTATTCTTTTTATGTTGATCCTCTGCTTTACATGAGTTGTCTCGTTATGGCTGTACCTGTACCTCTCCGGTCATGGTTTTGTCCAAAAAAATCACAACACGCTTGCAATGGCACCGATGCATAGCCGATCATATATTCTGCATGTGGAGAAGAAATTGGGAGGAAATCTCTGGATGTCGTTACTACTCAGATTGTTTTTGGTAGTCCTTCATAGGAAAGTTGTTACTCACTCACTCTGAAAATGTGTTGTTTTTGGCACTGCATGAATTTTGTTGGCACTTCAACCCGAAACAAAATAGGGTCGTCAAAACCCAAAACCAAAAACCCCTTATAAAATGGACAGTTTTACCCTTTAAATTAAGTTTAGTGTTAGTATTTGATTATCATTAGATTAGTGGTAATCATAGTATCATAATCTATATAGTTAAGGTAATAAAAATTTTGGAGAGAGAAATTCATTTTGTTTTAGAGTTGATTGGGAGAGAAATAAGGAGAGGAAAAAAAAAAACCAACACCATTTCCACCATCACCTCCGTTACCACCACCAACACCAACGTTGTAAATACCTTGGTAATAAGTTGTAACATATATATTACTCCATCTATGCGGATGAGGTACTCATTATGAACAAAACTCATCATTTATATCATGTTTTTATTGCATATTTAGGTTAAAATCGAAGAATTGGGTTTATTTTTGCAGTTGCAGAAAAATTTACGCCTTGGTTTTCGAAGCGAACTGAGCCGTAAATTAGTAGTTACGCCTCAATTAATCAAGGTTACGCCTTAGTTTTAGAATTTACGCCCCGGTATACCAAGGAGTAAGTTTTGGTTTACAAAAAAATTGGTTACAGAAGAAATTTACGCCTCAGTTTTACCAATTTACGCCTTGGTTTACATAGCAAACTAAGGCTTTAAAAAATTTACGCCTTGGTTTACATAGCAAACTGAGGCTTAAAAAAATTTACGCCTTGGTAACCTAGGCGTAATTTTTCTCCGAAAAAATTACTCCCTGGTAACCAAGGCGTAAATTTCATTTTGCTCACAGAAAACCAAGGCGTAAGACGACCAACTGAGGCGTAAATTTCTTCTGTAACCAATTTTTTTGTAAACCAAAACTTACGCCTTAGTATACCGGGGCGTAATTTCTAAAACTAAGGCGTAACCTTGACTAATTGAGGTTTTCTTGTTTTTCCAACTGAAAATTTCTGGTTAGGGCAATCGGTTTGATTCTCAGATCCAATGTGGAGAGATCAGAGAGGTGGGGATCTAGCACTCAAACTTGTGTACTTGCTGATGTGATTTTGAATGGTTTATTCGGAAGTGACGGATCTCAGCAGTTGTTGTTGTTGCTGGTGGTGGTGGTGCCGACGGCTGTCGGTGGTGTGGCGGCGGTTATTTTTGGTGATGGTGTTAGTGGTGGTGGCGGTTGTAGTAGGTGGTGGGGGTGGTAAAAAGAATAGAGAAGATAATCTTATAGAAAGGTAGGGTTTTAATCTAATCCTAAATCTGTAAGGGTAACTTAGACTTTTCTTACCTATTTAGACATCCCTTATAATATCATTTGGATGGTTTTAGTTTTTTGAAGTGCCAACAAAATTTTTGGAGTGCCAAAAACAGCACATCTCTGAAAGGGAGGCAGCATAGGTCTTCTAGGGTACCAATAGATTTGAGGCCCAATCAGTATTGGCCCAGTATGCCCAGACAAGTATTCCAAGGATTATGATCATCATACGACTAAGGGCAGTTTCATTTTCCTCTTGAGCCGGCAGTCGATTCTTGAACAACGAAGCCCTCAAACACCCACAAAGCTTGAGAATGTAAACCAAAGATCAGTTGAGCATCAAGATCAGTGACATGAAAACTACAAAATAGATCAGTTTTCCGCAGCTTCTGCCACGAAAAAAATAAACAAAAGCTGAATACTGCTGACCCAGACGACTATATGCATGATAATGGGGCAGAGTTCATAATCATTGAAGTGGCTGCATCACCCTTTCTGGGAAAAGAAGAACAGCTTCCAAGATATACAATAGTAGAACATAAATCCACCCATATTATGTTGTTTTATATGATACAATTCGCATAAAAGTTCATTGCATCTGTGATCCTTTCACTTGATCATCAATTGGTCCTCTTAATAAACTTAACTGAAGCCCAACTACTACTACATTAAACTGGGAACTCATCACGGTTACCAGAATAAGTTATTAAATGAAAATACGAAAATAAAATCAAAATGCATAATATACCCCTGAGCCTCTGTTGTGATACACACATGCTGTATATGGTTGGTCTTCCGTCTGCTTATCCAACTCCAAAATAGCAGCAGTATCAAGTTCTTCGACTCCTTTAGGTACAAAGGATTGCAGAGAAAGAAAGTTCTCCACCTGACAGTGCAGCTGATAATCCATATTAGAGCAATAAATATTACCATCAGAGTCGTCAGAGAGGTGCAAGGGTTCTTTCATCTTATCTTCAAAGAAACCACGGTCCGCAGCATGCCGAGGCTCTACAACCTTAAGTTTTTTAGAACGCAAGTTGTAAACTTGAAGATATTTCCCATCGAACCAGTACAGTATAATCTGGTCAGAGTAACTGAAGATACGAGCAGGAGGTGTATTAGTACTGCCGGCGCAAAAACAGCAGGGATCCTGTGGCAAGCCTGACAACAACTTGCAAGGAGAATTCACACGAACATCAAAACTCTCCTCCTTAACCCAGGCTTGTTTGACTTTACCCTTCAATAGATACAAATGAATTTTACAACAACAGCAACAACTACTGCTGCTGCGGACACTACCTTGATGATCATGTTGACGTCGATGATAACAATCACTTGATCCATTCCAGAGTTTCTTTTCTAAGATTGCAATGCAAGGGAATCCTTTGAACTCCAGAAGATGGGGATAGGCAACAGGTTGCTTCTGCTGCTCATCAGTTGTACTTATAGATGGGAGTTGTATGAACTGAAACTTCTCATCATGGAGATTGAACGACAGTAACATCTCAATCTCACCTTCTCCTCCCCCAACAGTTGTCATCATCTTCCAAACCAAACATTCACTACCAGCACTACAAACGACGGCAGATCTGTCACTACTCGTGGACGCTCTTATCCAAGTAATATGAAGACCACGACATGCTACGTCTGTGCTTGTGGCAGTCACGTTTCTCCATGATTTAGTTCCCAATGTAAATACAAGAATGTATGATTTTACATCCATACCATAGGAGTTGGCCTAAATACAAGAATGTTAAGCTGCTTCTGAGAGGTACGGAAAACGCTTACCAACTTGTACTCGTTTGCCAAGGAATCGAAACCAAACCCGTGACAGATGGTGTGGTCATACAAGATACGCTCGCCAGAGATGGACGGAAGGAAGACATGGAGATAATCACCCCTGCTTGCTTGCAAAACCGTGTAACTAGTTCCATGACAACTCTCGTTTGTCATACAAGGGAACCCATTACAGTACCCAACCAGTTCACCATAATTTTCAAGGTTCAAAAAACCAGATAACTTCAGAAAGGGTACTAGACTATCGCCATGGCGGCCTCCTCCAGGGGGAACTTCGTAGAAACGACTCACCAATGAGAAAGTATCATCAGTAACCACACCCCTAGGATTATTCAAAAGACTAAAGACAAATTTGGGTTTCTTCTGGGATTGAAGAAAATGAGAAACAGTTAAGCGTTTATCAGTATGAATCAAATGATACCATTGTTTCGAGACGGCGCCGAAACGGAGCAGTGACCAAACTGGCAGCTTGGTTAATATTTCTTCGAAAAGAATATCTTCAGGAAGGTCCTTCTTCTTCATCATCAGTTCTGCTGGTGCAATGGTGGACATGGGTTTACTTTGATCACCACACTTCTCTTTGCTAAATTCCCGTTTCTTCTTCTTCATCGGTAATGTCGGTGCAATGGTGGACAGGGGTTTACTTTGATCACAACGCTTCTTTTTTCTGTATTCTCTTTGATCACCACGCTTCTTTTTTCTGTATTCTCAGCAGAAAATGGGTATAGGAAAGGTAAAAGCTCAAAAATGAATAAGCTAAAATTAGAATTTGCCAGGGAATCGTGGACTAGAAAAACCAAAAGACTACACTTTTTTTCTATAAGATCTGAATTGCTGGTATTGCTACATGCTACGTTACAGTGAAAAGGAATAAGTTTGAAATCAGAACATACCTGCAAATCGTAAACTGAGAACACCAAAGACTCCAGCTTTTTCTGCCTCAAAAAACTGAAACGAGTTAGAGAATTTCTGCCTGTTTTTCAATCTAGGTTTATTCAATTTGAAGAGACAATTTTGCTATGAGATGTTTTTATAATTTCCAACACCTTATCGGAGTTCTCTCACAATAATGATAGTCATCATCCTAGTCACACATCATCAGATTCTGACACTGATTGGCAAGACTGTATTGAGGATGTCAATGACCTTTTCTAGATTACAACGCATTGTTGTCAGAGCAACTTCTAGACCTAAGTTTTGAGTTTCCTGATGCTCAGATAATCTTTTGAGATGTGTACCAAGCTATGAAATAGACAAAAAACACACACACACACATTATGTTTTCTTTCGGGCATTTCTTCAAACACAAAATCGTCAATCAAAATCTGGAAAAATGCAGGCTAATGGGGGTTTTGGCTAGCTACAAAGAAGTTGAAAAGAAGTTGCGCCGGTTGATTAACATGATAATCTAAAAGTTTGAAAGAAAAAAATAAATCAACGCACAAAAAAATGGATACTAAACTGAACTTGAACAAAAACCAAAAAAACTCACTGAAAATTACATACCTATCGAATTCGTCACTCTTAAAGTTGAGCAAATCAAACTAAACCCTTGGGCTATTGTTGGGGATCTGAATTTTATTCTGCATATCCAGGATAAGCAGGGAGGGAACAGTGAAACCTCAGCTGCAGTTAAATTTATTCATGATACCATAAACAACTTAGGGTTAATTGACCTTAGATTTCAGGGAATACCTTTTACTTGGTCAAATAATAGAGAGGGCAAAGAAAATATAAAAGAAAGAATCGATAGAGTTTTAGTTTCGGCGTCTTGGTCTAGGATGTTCCCTAATGCTATTGTTAAACATCTTGTTAGAGTAGGATCTGATCACACTCCAATATTATTAATTCCTTTTCCAGTTTTTAAAAAGGCTAAAAAACCTTTTAAAATTCTTAGAGCCTGGCTAGATCATGAAGGGTTCTCTTCTCTAGTCAAAGATAACTGGAATGATTCTAACCGGGGCTCTAGTGCCTTTCGGCTAGAAACTAACCTCGAGAGTTTAAGTGTAGTCTTAAAAGACTGGAACAAAAAAGTTTTTGGCAATATTTTCAGTAACATTGAATCTCTAAACAATGAAATAGAATACTTGCATAAATTGAAACCTCTTCCTATTTCCAAAATCAAGGAAGCTCAAGATCTTTTGGACACTTGGTACAAAAGAGAGCGAGATTACTGGAATCTCCTCTCCAAGGACAAGTTCCTAAAAGAATATGATTTGAACACTTCCTACTTTCATCAATGTGCTTCTAACAGAAGAAGAGTTAACCATATCCATACGCTTAGAGATGACTCAGGCATGTGGATTGAAGAAATTGATCAGTTGAACAATCTTTTAATGTGTCATTTTAAAAACATAGGTAAGTCTAAAGGTTCCTTTCATGATGACATTATTTGTGATCTGATTGAACCAATTATTACCAGTGAAGATAACATGAACTTAATGAGAATTCCAGACTCTAATGAAATTAAAAACACTCTTTGTAGTATGAATCAGTGGGGATCCCCAGGCCCTGATGGGTATCCTCCAGGTTTCTTCAAATTTAACTGGGAAACTTTAGGTCAAGATGTGATAAACATGGTGCAGGACTTTTTTAGATCAAAACACATCTTAAAATCCTTGAATCATACTTTTATCACTCTCATCCCTAAAGTCCAGAACCCCACCTCTCCTTCTGATTTTAGACCCATTAGCTTAAGTAACACGGTCTATAAGCTAATCTCTAAAATCTTAGCTAACAGAATGAAGCCATTCCTCGATAAAATAGTCTCAAGGAATCAATCTGCCTTCATTTCTGGAAGACAGATTACGGACAATATCATTATTGCCCATGAGCTCCTTCACACTATGAAGACAACAAAAAATAAAAATGGCCACCTAGCGCTCAAAATTGATCTTTCCAAAGCCTTTGACAGAGTTGAATGGTCATTCATAGAAAAAATCTTGTTTTGTTTTGGGTTCAGTGATGACTGGTGTCAGTTGATTATGCAATGCATAACCACAACATCTTTCTCTGTTCTTCTAAACGGTGTCCCGGGCGAAACCTTTAAAGTGGAAAGGGGCCTTCGACAAGGAGACCCTCTTTCTCCTTACATCTTTATATTAACTATGGAAGTTCTGTCTAGGCTTATGTTTAAAGCTGAGAACAATGGGCTTATTTCTGGAATCAAGGTTAGCAAAGATGCTCCTAAGATCTCTCATTTATTCTTTGCTGATGACTGCTTCTTATTTACAAAAGCAAACATCAAAGAAGCAAAGAATCTTATGGAAATTCTTAGAATCTTTGGAGAAATGTCAGGCCAAGTAGTTAATCTTCAAAAGTCTGGAGTCTACTTCTCCCCGAAACTCCACAACAGACACTGTAAATTAATAGCTAGGATCTTAAAAGTTAAAAGAATCTCCAAAAATGATAGATACCTAGGAACTCCTTTGTTTTTTGATAAAAAAAGAACAAACAATTTCGAGCCTTTGCTGAACAAATACTATGGCTCTCTGCAAGGTTGGAAGAACAAGCTACTTGCTCAGGCAGGTAGAACTGTTCTTATTAACTCTTCTACGAGCTCTTACCCCACCTATCAGATGCAGTGCCTCTCTTTCCCAAAAGAAACCCTAGTTAAGTTGCACAACTTACAGAGGGATTTCTGGTGGAGTAAGAAGGATCCAAAAAAATGCATTTATACAAAATCCTGGGATAGTATATGTATTAGTAAGGATAATGGGGGACTAGGAATTAGAAGTCCTCATAAACAGAACCTGTCTTTGCTTACCAGACTTGCATGGAGAATGCTAAATAACCCAAACCAGCTCTGGGTTACTGTTCTGAGATGTAAATACTTTCCCAAATCTAATCCTCTAAAAAAGTCTAGAAGATACAACAAGTCTTGGATATGGGCAAGTATCAAGAAAGGTTTAAAGATCATAAATAGAAATCATGTTTGGCAGGTTAATAATGGTGCATCCATTGATTTATGGGAAGACTTTTGGCTTCCAGAACAAGATAGTCTATTATTCCCTTTAGTTATTGATCAAGATACTCCTGATAAAGTAGATCAGCTCATTAACAGCGATGGTCAATGGAAGTTGGATTTAATCCAAAAATATATTGACCCATCTGTTCATTACAAAATTCTATCTATCACTACTAATAATACTAGGGAGGACAGAATCAGATGGTTGTCCACTCCCTCAGGGGAGTGTACCACTAAATCAGCTTACAAATATCTTACAAACTATTCTAGAAATGCAAATAACAGTAAAATGTGGACAAAACTGTGGAATCTCAAAGTTCTTCCTAGAGTTAAGCTTTTCTGTTGGAAACTAGTGTCTAAGGTTCTTTCAGTAGGAAAAAGAATTTACCAATTCAACAAAAATGCTTACCCTTGTTGCAGGCTTTGCAATAATGATATTATAGAAGATGAAATGCATTTATTTGTTAACTGTAGTTTCACCAAGACGATTTGGTTTGCTTTCTCGTTACAATTCCTCAATAGTAATAATTTTCCTGATATCACTGCTTGGTTTAAATGTTGGTTATTTAACAATAGTTTGTTGGACTGTCATAGAAAAATTCCTTTGATTCTTTGGTCTATTTGGAAATATAGAAATGCAGTTATTCACAAAGGACTTGTGCCAAAGCCTAATGACCTGATTGCTCAAATTTATAGAAACTTTGGGAACATGAGCATACAAGATCCAGGAATCACTATTAAAAAAAATGTTTTACAGAACCAGGAAAATTCAGATTGCTTTGAATGGAAGATATACTTTGATGCTGCATACAAAAAGACTGACTTCTCTATGGGATATGCTATTATTTTGTTGGACAAGACAGGTTGTAGAAGGGAATGCAGAATTGGCTCAGGGAGAGCATCATGCCCGCTAGATGCTGAAGCAAAAGCTCTTTTGGAAGTGCAAAAGATGATTACGGAAAAGAACTTGGGATCAGTAGTGATCTTCAATGACTGCAAGAACTTGGTGTTAGCTGTGAATGGAGTCTCAACGGTTGATGCCTCTCTACATTGGAGAGCTATGGGAAATATTGAGAAAGCCTATGCTCAATTCAGAACTCTATCTAATGTTTCTTTTCAGTTCAAGAATCGTTTGTTATTAAAATTAGTAGACAAAATTGCCAAAGAGGCAAGGTCAAAGTGTGTTTGTAACTTTTCGTCGAATTCCCTTTCGGAATCTGCTAGGTGTGCTTTCTTTTCTAGAGTTGATGCTGGTGTCGAACTATTCAATCAGAACTATATACTTTCTTCGTCGTAGTCAATGAAAGTTTTCTTGCCATCAAAAAAAAAAGAATCCCAATCCAAAATTTCCTTTGAGATAGGCAGAGTTCATATCTCTGGATGTCGTTACTACTGGGATAGTTTTTGGTACTCCCCATGGGAAAGTTGTCACTCACTCACTCTGAAAAAGAAACCTGCTTTGAGCCCTTCCCAAAGTATGCAAGCCCTCCCGCCGTCACTCCCCCTAGTAATTTTTGGGACCCCTTTAGTTTTCCAACTTTTTTAAATACCAAACTACCCCTCACATGATTAGTCTTAATCATTAGATTAGAGTTAATAATAAGATTAGAGTTAAGTATATACTTAAGGTTTTAGATAATTTAGGTGAGAGAAAATCAGAATTTTGGGGAGATTTTTGTGTGGAGAGGGAAGAAAAAGAGGGAAAAAAAAGAAAAAAATTTGGGTTTTTGGTGTGATTCTTGTTTTGTTTGTGTGTTTTGTGAAATGTTTGGGGGGGATAACATTGATGAACCTCATCGTAACAAACATACGATGATCGTTGCGAGAAATCCGGTTATGGGAGAATCTTCATCGTCACGAAACGTTTTACCGGAAACTCAAGAAAACAACGATTTCGACGATTTTTTTGTCCCAAATCCTGAAGATGAGCACTTATATGATGAACCCATTGCTTCAAATACACAGGTATACTTCAAAATCATGTTTTATGGCCGAAATCGAGCTAAAGGTGAGACTTTTATGTCTCACCAGCTCCATATTCGGCCCCTATTATGGCAGCCGAATGTTCAAGACGAAGAACAGTTCGGCTGCCATAATAGGGGCCGAATGTTGTTTTTTTCGAAATATATTGACACATTCGGCCTCTAAACTTTAGCAGCCGAATCCGGATTCGGCTGCTAACTTAAGTACTAATAGAGGCCGAATGTAGGCAGCTGAATAAGAACTTGAATTCTTATTTTACAGCGTCACATTCGGCTGGCAAAAGCTCTCACAATAAGGGCCGAATAAGTATTCGGCTTGTAAAGTTTAACAGCCGAATGCGAATTCGGCTTCTAACATGAGTTATCGTGCCAGCCGAATGTTAATTCGGCTGGCACTATGAGCCAACATAAAAGCCGAATGTGGATTCGGCTACTAACATTTGAAGGCCGAATGTTGCATGCTTACATGTGTTTCTCTCTTGTAGGTTGTTCCGGGTGGTATTGAAACAACCGCCGAAGATGTGGATCCCTTACAAACCATTCACGAAGATACTAGAGATCATTATCTACCTTTTCTCGGCTTGGTAGGTTTTTTTTACCTCGCTCTTCTCTTTTAGTCAACCCCATTGTATTTCAAATTCTTAGTTGTTTCGATTTGATTATGTAGACTTGGAAAAGTAGAGACGAATGCCGAGATTGGATCGTAGAACATGCAAAGAGAATAATGGGCGTGCTCGTAAAAGGTAGGGAAAGCAAGGAATGGCGGTTAGTGATGGTTTGTGAGAGGAGTGGGTTAAGCACCTTGGTGAGAAGACACACGAAGAAACAAGTTCGAAAGCCCGGGAAGACGGATAAAAGGTACAAGACAATGACAAGGAAAGCGAATTGCCCTTTCAAGGTAGTTTTTAACTACAACCGTACCGAAGAATTGTGGCATATGAATCCAAACATGGATTGCCGTCATAATCACGAACGTCCACATGACCTTCACGGACACTACAAAGCCGGAGCATTCAAACCAAATGAGTACAAAGAAATCGAGACGTTGTCGGAATTACGTGTCCCTCCCATAAAAATACTAGGGAAGTTGAAAAAGGATAACCCAGAGAACAAGAGTACCTTGAAACAAGTATACAATGCAAGAGCTACAATTAAAAGGAGGGGTTGCCAAGGTAGGGGTGTGATTAAACAATTGATGTGGTTATTTGAGCAACACAACTACACGGTCAAGAAGGATTTGGATGACAAGAGAAGAGTGAGGAACTTATTCATTGCCCACCCGGCAATGGTCCAATTGGCCTTATGCTTTCCAGAAGTTCTTTTGTTGGACTGCACTTACAAAACCAATAGGTATCAAATGCCCTTGTTGAACATAGTTTGTCATACGTCGACAAAGGCACCATTCACGGTGGCATTTGTTTTTATGAATGACGAGACGACCGAGAGTTATGAATGGGCATTGGACGCATGTAAGATGCTCTACGATCCGGAAGTGCTTCCCAAGGTATTTGTGACCGACCATGAAGATGCATTGATGGCGGCTATAAGAAAGGTATTTCCCGACGCCGTGAACTTCCTTTGCACCTATCACATTTGGAATTGTGTCAAGAAAAAGTGCCAACCGATAATACAACCTATCAAGATGGGTGAAATTCAGAAGATTAAAAAGACACAGGAAGATCAACGAGAGCCTTTGGAAAAGGAGTTCCTTGCTAAGTTTGAAGCGAATGAAGAAATGTTTAGATTATTCTCGGAAGAGTGGGATAATTTGGTTTTTTCACCGACCCGTGGAATTTATAACTCAAGGTATGAATTGTTTGTTGATCGATGGAGCGTACAGTTCGACGAAGTCATTAAGTATTTGAAGAAAGAATTGTTGGATCATCATGCAATACGGTTTGTTTACGCTTTCACGAATGAACACAAACACTTCGGGAACCGAGCCACAAGCATGGTGGAGGCGTCTCATTACCGATTGAAGAAGAACTTATTTGGGTGTATCGACTCGTTCGTCTCCCTTTTCGATTCAATCAATGAGTATTTCACATGTGATGTTAGGAGGATCCTTGAAGAATTTGAATGGAATAGGATGATGCAACACCAAACTTATGGGGACCACAAGATGCTCCGCGACCTTACTCATAACGTCTCACATCTATGCATCGAGATATTGATGAAAGAGAGAAAGAAAAAGGATAAACACAACATCCAACCGGGCGATGAATGTAATTGCATGTTGATGGAATCGATGGGACTTCCATGTCGACATATCATGGCCAACTACGAAGACCCCGATCTCATACCTTTTGAGGATATTGATCCACATTGGAAGCAATTAAGCTTTTTTCCTTGTCCAACCGATGATCCCGACGAACCCTTTGAGGAGACGGATGTTAGAAAAAGGCTAATTGAGAAGTACAAGCGAAGTAACCGGGCGCAAAGGCAAATTCTATTGCACGAGATGATACCGATCGTGGAGCCATACACCGGGGAGGGATTGGAAGAACCGGAGGTTAGGCCGGGAAAGGGTAGGTCGAAGCAAACTATGACGAGGAAGGCAACTAAAGCTCACAATTTGCAAGCGTCTAAAGATTACACAAAAAGAAATCCTTCCGGTATTGAGTACCACAATGCAAAGTATGAGGAGGAGAGGAAGGAAATGGAGAAGTTGGGGATGCCGGTACAAGATAGAGATAGTGTGTTGAGCTCAAGGAAGAGGAGCCGGGCAAACAAAGCTCCATCAAGCGTGGGAAATGGCAACAATAAGGGGAGTAAGACACCTAGCACACAACCTAGTTACAACAAGAAGTAGACTCTAAAAGACATCATCCCCAAAAATGTATTTGTTCCCACTCCGCCGTCTCCTAAGCAATCTACCTTGGAAATAGAGAAAGGCAAGGGTAAGAAGATGGCGACACCACAAGAGAAGGAAATAACTCGCAAGACAAAACATGCATTTGGAAAATTTTCGGCACCAAAGGATAAGTCGAGTAATCTTTGTAGGAAATTCAACATGATATATGACAACTACATGGAGGACCTTCCCGAGATCATCCGACCTTATATTATAAGCATGGAAGATGTTGAAGGAGATGGCAATTGTGGGTATCATGTAACGGGCGAGCAACTAAGTCCATTCGCGGCTTCTCCGACACCCGGTTGGCATCAATGCAACTACATTCGAGAGAGGTTAGACCTCGCACTATGCAACAACCGGGATTTCTACAAGGAAATGATGAAGGATGGCATTAAGGGAGTAGCGGGTACAAATGAGGAATTTATACAATTTCGAAGGAGACTACGTGGAGGCCCTAGAATCGAATATGGACATTGGATGGATTTTCCAATATGCGGGTTCCTTATAGCGCAGGCATTCAATTGCGTGGTACATTTCTACTCCTTTGCTTTGAGTCAAACTTATGTACCGCTTAAGTCTCCTTGCGATGCCAATGTGAATGATAGGAGACTTTTCATCGGGCATGTTGGAAGATGTCATTTTATTGGTCTCAAGCTACAACCTAGTTGCCCACTACCTCCATTTCATCCCCATAGCTTTTGGGAAAACGTAGAGAGAAACTACTCATGTGATTGGTATAACAAATACAAGACGGGAATTGATGCATGGACCGCTTACTACATGGAGCAAGGCATCCCTCAATGTAACGTATCGGATGGTGATAGTGAAGACTTGGATGATGATGATTTGATTGAAATGCACTCTTACATTGAAGAAGTAGAAACGACGGTCGGATTTGAAGAAGTTCAAGGAATCGAGGAGATGGTCACCGACTTGGGTTAACCTACTACGTTTTCTCGAATGATCTTGTTGTTTTTTGTTTGGTTTGGATGCAATTCCTTTTTTGGTACATTCGGCTCACACGAAATGCACTTTTTTGCCGGAATTTAATTTGTTTGGATGCATTTCCATTTTCGGAATTTATCATTAGTGTTGTTCGTATTTAAACGTTTCTCCTTTCCATAGTTTCCATTCCTTTTTTGATATTATTCAACATTCGGCTTCTATTTCTGTTAGAAATAGAAGCCGAATCATCATTCGGCCTGCAGCATTCGGCTTCTATAAAAATTTCTCATTAGGGGCCGAGTGTATATTCGGCCCTCACGATAATTTTTTATAGAGGCCGAATGTTGGGGTGTAAAAATTATTGAAAATCAGTGTAACATTCGGCCTCTAAAATCTGGGTACTTTAGGGGCCGAATGTATATTCGGCCCTCACGATAGTTTCATATTCGGGGCCGAATGTTTATTCGGCCCTCAAGATAGTTTCTTTTTAGGGGCCGAATAAATTGAGTAATATATGGTTGGTATGTGTAGGTAAGGAGGGTATTATTCGGCTTTCAAAAGAAACAAATATAGAGGCCGAATGTACATTCGGCCCTCACGATAGTTTAAAAATAGAAGCCGAATATATTAAACGGTAAAGAACTTAGACAACCACAATGCAAAGATGAAAATACAACAATAATAATAAGTAAACCAAACTATTATTGACCGCTTCCAAACATTTCACCAAACTAATTCATTGACCGCCCTCAATCTTTCATAACATTCAACAAACTTGAATTCTCGGTGATGGATAAGGTAATATCGCTGCCGAGCTAGATTGAAAACTTCTTCGCGTGATACACCTCTATTGCTTTGGGCCATTGTTCTCCTAATTCGGACGAACTCAGCTATTTCTCCGCTAATGTGGTTCCACCGAGTTCTAATTTCATTTTCATCTCTATCATTCGGATTATTCGTAGCACTCACGAACACATCAAGAACACGGTTCCAAAACGGCGCTTGTCCAGGTACCACAACACCCATCAAGCCATTCGATGATACGCATGAAAGAATAAGTAATCCCAAGATCTTCTATGTGGGTATAATTCCTCACCATTTTGGAATAGCAAAAAACTTGAAAAATAAATTGGTATAACAACCTTTAGAAGTTGTGTCAAAACCTTATATAGAGGAGCCCCAACGGATCTATTCTTGAACTCCAACGGATCTATTTTCGAACTCCAACGGATCTATTTTTGAACACAACAACTCTTTTTTGATATTATTAAACATTCGGCCCCCATTTGTAACAGAAATAGAGGCCGAATCCATATTCGGCCTGCAACATCTCACACTAATAGAAGCCGAATTAGCATTCGGCTTCTAATTCTACATCATTAGGGGCCGAATGTACATTCGGCCCTCACGATAAATTTTTATAGAGGCCGAATGTTGGGGTGTAAAAATTATTGAAACTCCGTGTAACATTCGGCCTCTAAAATCTAGGTATTTTAGGGGCCGAATGTACATTCGGCCCCCACGATAGTTTCCTTTTAGAGGCCGAATGTGACCTGCATATTGATTCCCAAACATAACAAATAACATAACCACATAACAAAGCATTGCATACATAGATTAAGAGTTTAAAGTTTGAAAACAAAACAAAGGATTCATAATACTTCGAAGGTTTTGAGAAAATCCTTTAGCTCATGGTAATGTGCTTCGTACTCGAATTCCTTTCCTTTACTTTGTTTCCATACCTTCAAAGTCCTGGCATAAACTTCATCCTCCGTAACATCTTTCCCAAGAAAATCTCTGGCCAATCTCCCCAAGTGCATAAAATCATGAACGTTTTGACGTATTTTCCACCATCGTTCTGAGAGGCCTCTTGCATCGCTCACATATTGGTTTTGAAACTTGAAGTCATCTTCGATATACTTAAACAGGGAGCTCCACTTGACATCCCCACGACTTTTTTGTAATCCATAATAGTGGATCACGTCTTTACAAAGACGTAGATCTTCTTCCAACGTAAATGGAGCGAAGCTTGGTTTGATTCGTGTTGATGGAGGAGGAGATAATGGTTTTTGAGATGGAGAACACGTATAGTAGTACTGATGAACAAACTTATCAGTCATGTTTCGATAACGTCTACGAGGAGGAGATGCTGGAGGATGTGTTGAGATTGATTCATTTGGTTTGCGTAGTAAAGATAGTATCTCTTGTGGTGATCGAGTTGGCCTCCTGGATTCATTTGACGATGAGCTTGACATTGTAGATTGATTGAGATAAAGGTTTGGGAAGAGTCTATTTATAAAGATGAGTACCCAACGGATAGTTTTCTTGAACTCCAACGGATCTATTTTCGAACTCCAACGGATCTATTTTTGAACACAACCACTCTTTTTTGATATTATTAAACATTCGGCCTGCAACATCTCACACTAATAGAAGCCGAATTAGCATTCGGCTTCTATTTCTACATCATATTAGGGGCCGAATGAACATTCGGCCCCCACGATAGTTTCCTTTTTGAGGCCGAATGTTTAGGTCTGCCAAGTAGTGGAGCACAGTGGATCCGGCTTGTAACCCATCCCAAAAATAGAGGCCGAATGTATATTCGGCCCCTAACGTGTATATGGAAATAGGGGCCGAATGTACATTCGGCCCTCACGATAAACATGTATAGAGGCCGAATGTTGGGGTGTAAAAATTATTGAAACTCAGTGTAACATTCGGCCTCTAAAATCTAGGTAATTTAGGGACCGAATAAATATTCGGCCCTCACGATAGTTTCATATTAGGGGCCGAATGTACATTCGGCCCCCACGTTAGTTTCCTTTTAGAGGCCGAATGTACATTCGACCTCCACGATAGATTCCTTTTAGAGGCCGAATATGACCTGCATATTGATTCCCAAACATAACAAATAACATAACCACATAACAAAGCATTGCATACATAGATTAAGAGTTTAAAGTTTGAAAAAAAAACAAAGAATTCTAAAACAAACATGAATAACAAAGTTTTTCAAGTTTAAGAGTATTAAAGATAAGAGTTGAAAGAATTCAAGCAATATGAGTTTCATTGTCCACGTCCTCTTTTCGGGCGACCACCTTGATCATCAGCACCACCGGCTCCACTCGAACCTTCACCCTCCTTGCGCGGCCTCTTGCTTGCCATTGTGTCACTAGCATAGCCGTTAATCAATTGTTCCCATTCATCATGGCAGGCACTCCAATCGTCCACATTTATAGCTTTTTTGTTCCCCATCCTAACCTTCATTTTCTTCAAAAGCCCCCTAGACTTTGAAAGCTGTACACAGTTCAAATCAAAACAAAATGCTATCAGTATTACTTGCACAACCTTATGATATCAAAACTTGACAACTTCAAAATACTTACAAATAACTGTTTCGCCTTCTCCAAAACTGAGGAACCTTTCTTTTCACCTTTGGCCTTGCTAGATCCTTCCGTGGCCTCTTCCGCCCTGCTTTGCTCAGCTACTTTGGCTTGGGATTCCCGATTAACAATAAGAGGGTGAGAAATCTTATTGTACCACTCCATGTACCCATCAGCCGTTTCAGCTGGATCGTCCGAGAAGAGTCGAAGTCCCTCCACACGAATATTGTTGGAGTCAAGTGAGTTCCACAGGGCAACAGTTGGTACGGGATTATAGTGGCCACACCATGCATGGTCGGTGCTCTTGGTATCTTCGCTCCCGCCACCCTTTGCATTCAACTTGAACTTCCTTGTCTCCGCAACCGGGATAGTTTGAACGTAGCCCAATTGCCTTAGAATACGGCGGGGATCATACATGCCATAACCAAAGGGAAAGAACAAAGGACCATAGTACGTAGAAATCGGCAAGTCTCGTTGTGAAACAATCGCACCGAGTTCAGGTTCACGGTTCTCGTAGGGCCTATAGGTGAAATCTTCGGCCTTCATCTGATCTAACCTCTTCCTCAACTCAACCAATCTTGTGCCTTTGTTCTTCAACTTGTTGACGTTCTCTATGAATTTTTATTTCGCCGTGGTAGGCATGGTAGAGTCGACGCTCTCATCGACTTTCTTCACCAACTCCAATTTATCAAAATGATCATAAATCCACCCCTTCATACAATTTTAAAACAAACAATCAACACAAAATATATAAATATAAGCATATGTGGATAGCACAGTTACATGGGTAGAGATTTACCTGGAATAAGTTCCAATTTCCTCCAAGGTTTTTAGTTTCATACCTAAAGGCCTTTCCAAGCTCGTTGATTAGGTGACCAAGCGAGGTGGTTCCCCACGCGTACTCATCAAGAGTGGTGAGATCCCCCAACAACTACAGATAGTTTGTACTCACCAAGTTCCCCGTGCTGTCCGGAAAGATGAGGGCACCAAGATGGTACAAGACATAAGCCCCAGCGGTATGCTTCACTGCTTTCTCGTCTACAACTCTGTCCTCTGATGGGTTCAAGGTTCCTTCAAACTCTTTCTTCAAGTTCGCCAACTTAAAAAATCTAATCTTGCTTTTTTTATTGATACCCCCAAAGAATTTTTCATCCACATCTTTCTTGGCTCTACAGCATTTGAGCTCAGCTTTAGCTCTATCCCAACCGAGGACCTTGTTTGCCCAAGGATACATTTCTTCCCAATCCATATCTTTAAAACCCACTCCCACTGCTTTACCTCTAACCTTGAGGCCTTGGATGTGTTTCGGGGCGTCGGCTTCTATATCAACCTCACCGAAAGGCATGTGCATTGTTCCTGTCTCCGGTTGAAACCTTTCGACGATAGCCGAACATGTTATCATATCATTCTCGGGCATACGATTTTCTATTGCCTCCAATAGACCAGTTGCCTCCACTAGAGCCCTTACCCCTTGCACCTCATTGTCAAGACTCCATTTGGCAGCTTTCTGAGCTCTAAGTAAGCGGGTTGCATTAGCGGTATCCTACAACCCAACATAAATAAATAAGAAATCAATAATATAAATAAACGAACAGTCGATTGTTTCTCAGTCGATACACATACCTTGGTCTTATACACTACGGAAGCATATGACTCCGCATAACCAATCAACACTTCACCACCATCGCGTGGAAGACCATGGGGTTTTCCGTCTCTTCTAGCGTCTAACAACAAGTCACGTGCAGGAACATTGCTATGGATGTTACGAGGAGTCGAAACCACCTTATCTTTGCCTTTCCTTGATGGTTGGGGGGCTTCTTCAACATCTCCTTCAACATCTTTTTCAACATCTTCTTCAACGTCTTCTTGTTCTCTCCCCATCTCCGTAGATGATGGTTCACGGATAAGCACGGACCCCGGCTTTTTGCCCCTATTTTCAGCACCCAACGGTTTATCAGGATTGCGACCTACCGGTGTTTCCCCTTGTTTGTGCGGAGAAACTTCCATTCTCCCCTTCTTACTCCTAATTAGAACATTAACACAGCAACATCCCCCTCATATATGTCATAAATTCAACTTAAAACACCCAATTTCAACTCATACAACAACCACAAAAATTAAAACACCAAACCAAGAAGAATTCAACACATTAAACCGTACACACAACAATAATTCACAATTGAGCAACATGGTAAGAAAGTGAAATCATTGAAACAGTTAAACATTCGGCCCCTATTCATAATTTTTTTAGAGGCCGGATGTACATTCGGCCCCTATTTTAAATTTTTTTAGAGGCCGGATGTACATTCGGCCCCTATTCTAAATTTTTTAGAGGCCGGATGTACATACGGCCCCTATTCTGGGTTTTTTAGGGGCCGATTGCGTATTCGTCCTCTAAAAAAAATAGAAGCCGAATGCAAACATTCGGCCCCTAAAAAACCCAGAATAGGGGCCAAATTGCTCTTCGTTCTCAAGAACAATGGAGCATTCGGCCCCTATTCTGGGTTTTTTAGGGGCCGAATGTTAATCTGTAACTGGTTTTTCTACCCTAAATCCTTCGATTCAACCATCAAAACAACATGAAACTTCAATCAAACACCATAAAAAACAAATGTGATGAAATGGGTTAGCGAAAATACCCTCGAATCGCTGCCATATCTCCTTTTCCACGCTCGATTCGATTTTTCTCTTGAACTTGGGCAAGAGTTGGTTCAAACTCTTCCGGGGGAGATTCGGGTTGTTTATCACCTCGACCAGCCTTTTTCTTCGTCTTCACCATGTTTAATAGAAGTCAAGCGATTAAGTTTTTGAAATCGACGAGGTACGATGATTTCGCGATGAAAACGTTCCGGTTTTTTGAGAAGAAGAAGAAAAGAAGGAGAGGAGAGGAGCGACGGGTTTTGGAGAGAGTTTTTTTTTTTTTTTGGTTTTGTTTTAGGGATAAAGTTAAGTATATATAGGTTAATTAGTGAAAGGGTATACTAGTCATTTCAAGTGTTAATTGAGGGATAACTTAGTCATTTCATTGCAAGGGCTGAAAGGTAATTTTGACGGCGGGAGGGCTTGCATACTTTGGGAAGGGCTCAAAGCAGGTTTCCTGAAAAAGCGCTTCTCTGAAAGGCAGCTTAGGTCTTTTAGTGCACCAAGAGATTTGAGGCCCAACCAATATTGGCCCATTATGCCCGCAGACAAGTATTTTAAGTTTTTTTTTTTTTTTTTTTCATTTTCTTTTTTTTTACAAGAAGCAAAAACAGGAAATACACACTCACTCAGCAAGTAGTTGTATGCTGATTATACTAGGGGGTTCATTCCACTAAACAAGATTGTGAATACTTTTCCTAACAAACTTAGCTAATATATCAGCCACTTTATTACATGAACGACTCTCGAAACAAACAGAAACCTGTGATAAAGTAGACCAGATTTCCTTGCAGTCATGAATGATATTTTGATCTTCCCATTGCAGCAAATCAACCGAGTCGTTAAAAGCATTCATAACTGACTTATTATCTCCTTTTATTATAACCTTACTAAACTGCAGGCTCTTTATCCACTCCAAAGCTTGAAGAAGAGCTAGAGACTTAGCTTAATGTGTCCCTCACTCGTTGTGAGAAGGCCATGGCTCCCAAAAAGGTTCCTGTACAGTTACGAAGAACAATATCAAAACCTGCATTAGTATTATTAGTACAAAGAGAAGCATCTATGTTCATTTTTTAGCATCCTGTAGGAGGCCTTTGCCAAGTAGCAGAAGGATCAGGTGCATTATGATTAAAAGTATCAACATGCGAATGTATATGCATATGCTCAGATGGATATATAAAGGAAACATAGTGTAAGGGTAGAAAATGCCTTCGCCTAATTATAGCATCCTAAGGGTGAAGACGTACAAAAGAGATCACTCGCGAGAAGTATGGAATCATTGGCGGAAGCTCTGAGCGAAGCATTCAACTGTGAGACTAACCAGCGAGTCACACAGAAAGAACTGGTGAGCGAAGTAACATCAGCGAAAGCAGGGGCGTCACAGCGGAGGTAGATAAGAAGTGGTTGAGCATCTATTACCCGTCAGAACGAATATATTGTCGGAGTTGACCTGTTGACTCAGTGGGAACCTCGTCAGCAATCCTTATCCTTAAGAAGACTTGGCCGTCAAGACTCGATAGAAGAAAGACTACCTCGGCGACATGGCGTGTCGGCGAGTAGAGACAAATTAGTGTCAGAAATTTATTGTTTGTATTAACTGTATTCCACTATGTAAACCTCTATAAATAGCGAGAGAAACCCTTGAGAAAAGGGTTGGACATTTATTGGTTTGGTCTAGAGAGAGGAAAAGTATCCTACTTGCTCTCCTTAGCCCAGTGCCGAGATTAGGGTTCTTGTTGAGAGTTCATACTTAGAAGATTAAGCAAGGTGAGAGGACTGTAATGATGCATATTTTAGTGAAACCCCTTGGATGTAGTCCTCACTTATGAGGGCGTACCAAGTAAAATCCTTGTCAAGTATTTCTAACCCTTAACTCTTTACTATTTTGTGTATGCATGATTCTGTGTATGTTTATGTATGATATTTGGGTGTATTGTCTAAGATCTAACCCATGGGATTTTAGACAGTTACATTTTGGCGCTGGATTAGGGATTGAACCTGTTTTTTCCTTGTTTTTCATCATGATTTGCTAAAAGTAACACATATTGTTATGTTATTATGTTTACTCGGTGCAAACTTTATCTGTTTTGTTAATATCTGAGAAAAGTGCTATTTTTAGCAAGATATGTCGATGTCTAGGGAGTTTTTCAACTCAGAACTTAATTCTTTTGCACTTGATTGGTTGGGTTCATCACATATTTCACTTCTGTCACACGAGTATGGCATTCAATGATTTTCTTTGTTAGGAAAAATGTTATTTTTAGTATGTTTTAGATCACGACGTAGGATTGATCATCTATCTCGAAGAAAGTATGCTATTTTGGGTATGTTTGGAGAAAATATAGATATATATTATCAGTCGTTGTTAGAAGTTGCTATAAAAAATATTGCTTCCTGGTGAATTAGCGAGTATTTAGGGTATCTGATGACACGCCTAAGTTCCTCATCCTTACTCAAAGATGTGTTTTTAACTCTCTCAATAAGATCAGAAACTTCCCCTTTGAGTGATAATCAGATATTATGATAGTAATAATACAGATAAATGTGAGCAGGAGAAAAAGGTTATGCTTAACATGGAAGGAATTCAGGGGTTTATATATAATGCAATTGCATGAAATATGTTTGCAACGTATTTACCAAATTGATGGATTGGCAACATCTAGCATGATACTTGCAGAGAAGATTGATGAAGAGGAGCTTCGAAATTTGTTACCTCGAAGAGCTACTTCTGATTGCTTCTTGAATTGTGTGCTTAACCTTTGGAGACTTTGAACAACCATAAACCTTTGGAGACCAGGAAAAACCTTTGAAAATTGGGAGAAAACCTTTACTGGGGTAGAAGACCGACTGAATCTAGCAATACCTGCTAGACATGTCACAAAGTAAATAATAAACTGGAGTGAGATTCAAATATAGTACATAGAACATTTAAAAGAGAGGAAAGAAAACTACAGAAGGAAAAAGATAAGATTCTATACAGAAAAACAGAAATTTAAACCATGAAAAGGACAGTTGATTGAAGAAAATAAAAGGGTGAAGACAAATTTGATCAGACAGATGAGAAAGAAAATCGAAATTGAGACTGAGTCAATCCGATTCACAAACTGAGTTGATCGCTGGTTTAATTGCCTCTCTGGAAAGTTCTCGGATGATCACGTGTAGTATGTTCTAAGTATTCATCATACGACAAATGAAAACAAAAAATATTTGTAGTACTACTTGTTCATCTCAAATCCCCGACCGTAACGACTTCACGAATATTCCGACCACACTGCTCAAAACACTTAACTATTGATTGTTTCAACGAATATTCACTCGACCGTAACCTAAACCTCTACCTTCTTTTTCAAAGTTTTTTTTCTTCTTTTGTTTGGATATTTAGTTTAATCTAATTTTTATCATCAGGTTCTTTGGCGCTTTGCAATGGTTGGAAAAATGATGCGACCTCTATATAGATGCGCACACGCATAGAAGAAAGCCAGTATATTCGAGGTTGTCTTATTACTTTTTTTTTTTTTTTTTTTTTTTAATTTTCGTCGATTTGTACCAATTTTGGTTTTTGGTTCTTGATGATTTTATGCCGTCCAGTTGATTACATGATGTTCAATGTTATGGGACAAAGTCATAAAGCAGAAGTCAAATTCCAGAAGTCAGAAGCAAAAAGATTTTGCTTCAGAAAAAGTAAACTTTTCTGCTTCCAGAAGTCATTCTGAAACTGTGTAGCTAAACTAATTTCTTGCTTTTTTTCTTCTAGAAGTCAATAAGCTACTTCTGAATGACTATCCAAACAAGTCAAAAACCTTTTTGCTTCTAATTTCTGAAATTGACTTTTGCTTCTGGAGAAGCAGAAGTCAGAAATCATTTTATATCCAAACAGGCTACTAGCTTCCTCTAATGAGGATGACACTGCAACCTAATTATCTCATCAATGAATTTCTTTCCTTGTTAAACAAATAGTAATGTTTTTGTAGAAAAATGAGAAGTAAATTGTGTCAATGTTGCCTATAGACTCTTGGTTGCCAAACAAACAGCCAAATGCACTACCGGAGAAAAATCACAATGTATTTGGACGAAAATATATCGTGATAGGTGGTAGACAAAATACATACATTTTGACTGATTTAAATTTGGTGAAATAATTATTATCAACTCAATTTCCGTCGAAAATAATGCTAAAAAAAATGTATCTAATTTAAGTATTTATGGTAGCAAGAGCGATCGTTGGATCTAAAAATCAACGGTTGGGTCAGTAGATTCCAAGAATAAGTGACAGCGTTTTGTATTTATTATAGGTAACTAGGCCTGACACGTATGTAGGTCTAGTAGTGGTGAGGAGGTTTAGAATCGGAATGGTTTCTTTTCTATTCGGTTCCGGTTT